>JAAEAF010005392.1:0-41100 GCA_011037195.1 Triatoma infestans | reverse complement strand
GGGTCAGGCACAAGTCCCATTATATAGAGATGTCTCTTTAAACCACAATGCCCAGTGAGGAATCCAACCAGATACCTGAGGGAGGTCCGTGAAAGACATCGGACAATCATAAAGTAGTTGGTAATTAATCCGAAGCTATTGCTTGTTGGAACAAACAATTTTAAATAATTATTTTATCACAAGTATTTATTTAATTAAATTTTATTTGATATTCCATTATTCTACGTATTATTCCTGCCCACTATCAATGTACAATATGCATGAATATTTATTGTTTTATTTTTATTATACTCTGGAAATCATAAGTGCCTGTAATTATACATAATTGAATTATATAGAAGTCCTTGATTATGTATCTTTTCACCTCTTTACATTCATATTTAATTAGTTTTCATTTGGAAAATAGAATAAAATACTGTTTAATTGATCTAGTCTTTATTGCTGCCAGTTAATTAATTCATAAATTTAATAATAATAAATAAAATGATATACATTGTGTTGGTGTTGATATAAAATAAAATAATAATCTTATGGAGGTAAAATAGTGAAAACTCGATGTTCTAGTAATTCTTTTGGAAAAATTAGATGTTTTGCATATTTTTTTAAATATACTAAGAAACTTCAAATGTAATACCAATTATGCTTCTATAACTAATTTATAAATGAATTGAAAATACAATGATATTTGTATTTTAATATTAAATAATACAAAAAAAAAAATCTGGTGTGATCACTCACACAACTTTCTCTTATTCCAGTTTTCAAAATTGTAATTGACAAATTTTATAGTTAGTATACCAAATTTAATGAAATTCGTCGGAGTTCGCCGAAAACTGAAAAAAACTGATCAGTAAATGCGCACATCCGATTTACTAATTTTCTTGAAACTCTTGAATTTTGGCCATCTATTAATTTCTAATTAATTCTGTTTGGTTGGTAGAATTGTATAATCAACTATGATAGCACTTTAGAGAAAAACGTAACCCCACCCTTCCCCCAATAGTTCCTTTAAATGACTTTGCCAGGTGAAATGTTTCAAATAAAAGTTGGTTGCTCTCTATATATGTATATTACATATTCCTAGTTTAAAGGAAATCATTAGAACCGTTTTCAAGAAAATGCTATAAAACTGAAAAATACATTTCAGTAAAAAACGCACTTTCGGTCAACCGATTTTTTTTTTCAAACTCGGAACTTCAATAATATATTTAATTCTAATTAATATTATTTTGATGACAGAATTATATAGTAAACTGAAATCATACTTTAGTGGAAAACCTAACCCCACTGTTCCCCCATAAGTGCCCTTAATTTTTCTTGAGAAATGTTTCAAATAAAAGTTGTAGATTTTTGTATGTATAGTTTATCTGCCAAGTTTGAACAAAATCGTCGGAGCCATTTTTGGAGAAAATTGCAAAAAAGTGAAAAAACTAGTAAAGTAGTACTTTTGGTGGAGGAATTTTGACAGATAACTTACTGTCGAATTCCATGGTGATAAATAAACGGAATATCAAGTTTGAACTTTCTACGACTTTTTCATTTTTGAGCTATGCTGTTCACATACATACCAATTTTTTTTTTTTTTGGATTCAGTGGACCTTTTTGTATTTCCGGTGAAAACTAGATATCGAAAATTTGGCACGATTATAATACTTCCTCTTAACTAGGAGTAAGAGAAAGTTAAAAGATAATATAATTGCAGTTAGAAGAAAGTCTTGTGAATGATTCACATCAGATTTTTATAAATTATTTTATTCAATATCTTAAAATGAAAATGTACTGTAAAATGGAAGTCGATGTTCGGTCAACATCAAATAGAGCGGTCGTACACGAACACCAATACATAAATTACGTAATACTACAATAAATAAGTTTTTAACATTTAAACTCTAAATTGTATTGTTTTTTTTTATTTTTTAAATGTATTTTATAGATCCGTTTATGTTCTATTTAAACTTCTTCCAATTTTAACTCTTTATCCAACATTGCTTTTCTACCAGCTGGTCGTTGAAGTGTCTTGGGCTGGTGTTAGACACGATACTCACCTCGAAATCCAGCTTAAATTTATTCACCTCATGTGGGTGCAAATCTTTAGCTTGTGTTACGTGACAGTGCTTACAAAAAAAGAAAAGAAAAAAAGAAAGGACATCTATGGTAAACATTGATTGTATCTAGCTGTAATAGTATCCAAAGAGAGTATTCGTAGCAGAGAGGGAGAGACAAAATGACAGGACCACTCTCTCGGACTAGAGTGGGAGAAACCACATAAATACAGTGACAGGAGACAGAACGAGAACAGTTCATACTACCGAGTTCATACAGCCAATCACTACGTGTCATTACCCTTCACCACTCTATTATATTCTATCTTTTTAAGTGTAAAGTCCATGCAGTCAGTGTCACTTATCATATTATACAGTGTTAACCATATTCTGTTAATTCATTCTAACCAGACCATTTCTCTCCTTCATTAACCCCATTATAATGGTGGCAGCGGTTGGATACCAATATAATGGGGTTGTTGAAGGAAAGAAATGGTCTGGTTAGAATGAATAAACAGAATATGGTTAACACTGTATAATATGATAAGTGACACTGACTGCCTGGACTTTACACTTGACATGATAGAGTATGGTAGAGTGGTGAAGGGTAATAACACGTAGTGATTGGCTGTATGAACTCAGTAGTATGAACTCAATAGTATGAACTGTCCTCGTTCTGTTTCCCGTCGCTGTATTTATTTGGTTTGTCCCACTCTAATCCGAGAGAGTGGTCCTGACATTTTGTCCCTCCCTCTCTGATACGAATACTCTCTTTGGATACTATTACATAGCTCTTCTTGCATCCAGATTGGATTTAAGGGCTTGAACTTTACAAGAGTATTCAAACTAAAATAGTCCATTTTTAAACAAAATTCAAACTATTCAATTCAAAGTATTCTGGAAGCTCCTTTTTTTACGCCCAGTAATCTTTATTAGAACTCAACATTTGTCGAAATCCGCTATACTACATTCTTTCAAAAACTTCTATCAATTCGAATTGTCTGCCAACATGCAGGGTGTTCCATTTAAACGGGCCACATTGGAAATAACTCTTAAACGAAGCAAGATATCAAAAAAGTGAACATAACGTTTGTTGAAGATTTTCGCTCTAGTTTATGATGGTGTTAATGTTTTTTGATTTTATTGTCGCCTTATACCTTAAATCGGTGGTTGAAAGTGGCGATTTCTTTTTTAACCCCCTACATTTTACTACTGTATTGAAAACTATTAAAAAAATAAAGGTAAATGCCGTTAATTTCACTTTAATATTTCAAACCGTTGCCGAGATATTCAATCATAATGATTAAATTTTCTCATTTTTTTTTCTGTTTCATAAACTAAAAGCGGATTTTCTTATTAGTTTCTAATGAATAACAAGAGTTCAAATGCTGATTAAAACTTAAAAGCAATTTTAAAACCATAACGGAATTGGGAAACCGGAAATAACATCATTAAAACTAAGTTTATTTACAAAAATCGTTAAACAAAATATTTCCTATTTATTCGAAATGACTTTCTCGGCATCAGAGACACATCATAAACTAGAACGAAAATATTTCAACAAACATATATTCACTTCTTTGATATCTTTCTTCGTTTAAGACTTATTTCAAAAGTGACCCTTTCAAATAGGACAGCCTGTATACCTCTCTCAAATATGCTTCCTTACAAACTTCGAAGGCTAATGGCCCTATGACTGACTAACTGTTGGTTATCACCGAATAGTCAACATTCCAATTTCTGAAGCTAATAATAATCAATTTCTTCACAGTTATTTTTGTTCTATGAAGTAATACTAATTTTATAAAATATAATTATATATATCTATATATCTATACAAATCTGGGGGTGTGAAACACTCACACAACTTTCTCTTACTCCACTTCTCAAAATTATAATTGACAAATTTTATATAGTTTGTGTATCAAATTTAATGAAATTCGTCGAAAACTGAAAAAACTGTTCAGTAAAAGCGCACTTGCGGTTTACTAATTTCTTTGAAACTCAGAATTTTGGCCAATCTATTTAGTTCTAATTAAGTTTGTTTGGATGATATTGTATAATCAACTATGATAGCACTTTAGAGATAAACATAACCCCACCCCTCCACTAAATGTGCCCTTAAATGAATTTTCCCAGAGAAATGTTTCAAATATAAATTGTAGCTCTTTGTATGTGTAGTTGATGTATCAAGTCGGAGCCAGTTTTGAGAAAAATGCAAAAAAGTAAAAAAAAAATTAACTAGTAAAGTGGTAATTCCGGTTGAGGAGTTTTGACAGATAACCTACTGTTAGATCCCATGGTGATATCTAAACGGAATATTAAGTTTCAACTTTCTACGGTTTTTCATTTTTGAGCTATGCTGTTCACATACATACACATACGCATACACACAGACACACACACACACATTACTAAAAACCACTTTTTTGGACTCGGGGGACGTTAAAATGGATATTTCCGATGAAAACTCGATATCGAAAATTTGACACGATTACAATACTTCCTCTTAGTAAGGAGTAAGAGAAAATAAAAAAAAGAAGATAATTCCTACAATGGTATACATATTGAAAGCTCATGGATCAATATTATGATTTTTGAAAACCGGTAAAATTTAAATTGTAATATTTATTATTATTATTATCCCTAAGAAGTGCTTTTATTTTAATTTGACCCACATTGAAATTTCTTAAGTGAAAATGGCGATAATATCCATTCCTACCGAATTTTTTTTTTACTTTCTCTTTACTACTAGTTAGTGGAAGTATTGTAATCGTGTCAAATTTTCGATATCGAGTTTTCATCGGAAATATGCGTTTTAAGGTACCCTGAGTCCAAAAAAGTGGTTTTTAGCAAATGGTCTGTGTGTGTGTTTTTTTTTTCCTGGTGAGAGTATCCCTAACACCAGGGAGTTTATTTCTACATGCTCCATACAAATAAGTATATTACATGTATTGTATTTACAGACATATTTTAATATATGTATTATCACAGTATCTGAACTTATAAAGCAAATTTTACTTGAAATGCCTGTTGTTTTTTTTTTTTTTTTTTTTGAGCAATGAACCTTTCGGTTACTATGCTCTTCCAATCATTCTAGTAGTTAACTCCACCCTTGATTGGCTCCCTTTCACTGCATTCATACGTCGTACACATTCATTCAATTATCCATTCACAACTGCAATCACGCCAATAAATACATATATCCCAATCGTTACATTCACGCCACTTGTTCATTCTAAACTACACTATTCTATATCGGGGAGAGTACTCGATATTCCTCTGGTCCCTTAAATCTAAACCTAAAGTTAAAATATTTTAAAATTATGTACAAAGTATTTACACTTCATAGATTTCTTCAAATCTTGCCATAAAGACCTATATCTTTTATGAATTTTATTATCCTGTCCACATTAGCTGGGTCATTTTTCAAGGCCTCGGTTAAGGAGTTTGGAATATTGTTCCGTTGCCTATGTAGTTGGTACGTCTGACATTCAGTGATAATATGATGGACGGATAATGGGACATTACATGGACTACACATTGGGATAGGATCGCCACACATCAGGTAACCATGGGTCAGCCATGTATGTCCGATCCTCAAACGAGCCACTACTACCTCCTCTCTGCTGATAGATGAAATGGCTGTTAAAATAGAGTAAATGCAAAGAAATATAATATTATTTAAATGTGCAGCCGTCAATTTCAAATAATCAAATAAACAGAAAAAGTGAATTATACAAATAAAAATAAATAATAAATAAATAAATTGAAATAAAAAATTAATAAAGTATGAATATCTAATAATCAAGTTGATCTAAAAATATAAAAAATGTTTTTAAACATTTCAAACTTAAACAACAAATTTAAATTATTTTAACACGAATAAGTAAAGGAAAAATTAAACGGCTGTAAATAATGATAAATTAAATAATTAAAATTAAAGTTAATAACTTAAAATTACGAGATTATCAAAATCAATTTTGTTGACAAATTTGGTAAACTCTAGGAGATACTTTTTATCAATTAGCTGTTGGTTGTCCTGGACAGGCCAAACATCTCCATGAAGGATGATCTCTTTGACGAGGTCTGTTCGAAGATGATCTAATTTGGTGCAGTTATTTATGAGATGTTGAGTGGTTTGAGGCTCTGCTATTGCGCAATCACACATTGGGCTACTTAATATTTTAAACCTGTGGAGATAAGATTTAAAATGTCCATGGCCGTTAATTATATGAGTGAGTTTGTAACTGATTGTTACATCACACTACTACCTTGAAGTTATTGTCGGGAAGTAAAGTTTGGTATTAGAACCTTTTGCTGTTATACTCCAGACATTTTCCTATTTTGAAAGAGTGTTTGTTTTGATTAATGATTTGTGTTTAGAAATTGGTCCTTTACTGTATGAAATGGGTAGAGATAAATCTTTTGTGGCAGCTTTCGCAAGGTGATCTGCAACTTCATTTCCAATTGTGCCACAGTGGCTTTTAACCCATTCAAAGTATACATTGTAACCTTGATTTTTCAATAGCAGCACCTTATTCCGGATTTGTTCAATAAGCGGTAAATGACAACCTGTATTTGAAAGAGATTCTATGGTGACTCTACTGTCTGTTTTAATACATATTTTACTGTTGAGAAATGGTAAGAAACTATTGTAGAATGTCTCGAGAGCTTATAGTGTGTGTGTGTGTGTGTGTGTGTGTAAACAGCATAGCTCAAAAACGAAAAACCGTAGAAAGTTGAAACTTGATATTCCATTTAAGTATCACCATGGGATCTGAGTGTACATTATCTGTCAAAATTCCTCAACCGGAAGTATCATTTTACTAGATGTTTTTCTTACTTTTGTGCGCTTTTCTCGAAAATGGCTCCAAAAATTTTCTTCAAACTTGATATATCAAATATACATACAATTGGCTACAACTTTTATTTGAAAAATTTCTCTGGCAAAACTCATTTAAGGGCACTTCTGGGGGAGGGGTGGGGTTAGGTTTTCATCTAAAGTGCTATTTCAGTTTATTAGACAATTCTGTCATCTAAATAATGTTAATTAGAATTGAATATGTTGTTGAAATTGCGAGTTTGAAAAAATCAGATAACCGGAAGTGCGCTTACTTTACCACTTTACTAAATGATTGTTTCACTTTTTCACAATTTCCTCAAAAATGGCTCCGACGATTTTCTTGAAACATCTTATATAAACTAAACATACAAGGATCTACAACTTTTAATTAAAATATTTCTCTGGGAAAATTCATTTAAGGGCACTAAAGTGGGATCATAGTTGATTATACAATTCTATCATCCAAACAAAATTAATTAGAAAATAAATAGATGGCCAAAATTCCAAGTTTCAATAAAATTAGTAAACCGGAAGTACGCTTTTGCTAAACAGTATTTTCAGTTTTCGACGAATTTCATTAAATTTGGTATACACTGTATAAAATTTTGTCAATTATAATTTTGAGAACTGAGCAAGAGAAAGTTTTTGCGAGTGTTTCACACCAGATTTTGTACTTTAATGTGAATGTGTAAATAAAATCTTGGAAAAATTGTAAAAATTGCAGGAAACTGGAACTTGCAAAATTCTATTTAGTTATTATATCGAATCTGTCCACTAAGTTTTCCAGCAAAAGTCGTCGACAACCAGAAATACGATTTTTACACAGCGTTTTTGTTTCAGTTTATAGCGGATTTTCTCGAACAAAGCTTCAAAGATTTTTAAGCAAAAAATTAGTAATTTAATTTACTTACTCCCTATGGTGTCCTTCCTCAGGAACTGTTAAGGACTAATGGAGAGTTAAATGCATTTAAAATTCAATTAAGGGATTTTGTATAGCACACATCGTTGAACTAAAATACCATTTTAGAGGAAACCGTAGCCTCATCTCTCTCCCCTATAAGAAAGAGTCCTTAAATGAATTTTCCCAGAGAAATGTTTCAAATAAAAGTTCCAGCTTATTGTATGTTGTGTAGTTGATATAATAAGTTTAAAGAAAATCGTTGGAGCCGTTTTAAGAGAAAATAGCAGAAAACTGAAAACTACTTTCAGTAAAGCGCTCGCTTGGTCATTCGATTTTTTTTTTTCAAACTCGGGTTTTTTTTACAACATATTTAATTCTAATTAATAATTATATAGATGATAGAATTGTGTAATAAACTAGAATAGTACTTTATTGGGCAACCTAAACCCCACCACTTCCCTAAAAGTGCTTTTAAATGTATTTTCTCGGAGAAATGTTCAAATAAATGTTGGTAACACTTTGTATGTGTATGTGTATATATCAAGTTTGGAGCTGGAGAAAATCACAAAAAACTGAAAAAAACCATTCAGTAAGGTGGCACTTCCGGTTGATGGGATTTTTTCCGGAAATCTTCGTGTCTGAATGCGGTGGTAGTACCTAAATGTAATACCATGTTTAGGTATAAAACAATTTTTGATATAAAAGTTGGAATTTCTAATATTTTACCTAGAAAAAGTAGGTGTTATTAGTTGCTGACAGTATGTTGCGATGTATTTCAGTGTTCTTTGTACTTTAATTTTTTTCAAAAAAAAAGAGAAACGTAAGACTTGAGGACCTATTGAATGTCATAGTGAGAGTAATTAAGAAGAGAAAAATTGGAACATCAGCTGAAAGAATAGTTCATTAAGATAACATAAGGAGGCTGAAAAATAAAAAATAAAAAAAGAAAATAAAAGAAGGAACTAAAAAGAAAAAGTGTGCCAACCATTATTGTTTAGGTGAACTTCATTAATTTTATCTCTCTGTGAAAAAGTGAAAGGTTTTCATAAAACTTAATTAGTTAATGTCAATGTAAGTCTTCTTTGTCTGGGAACACTTGACTAAACCAAATTTAGATATGTAGGTATACACATATACAAATAGTGAACACAAAAGAAGTTTTTTATATTGAGATAGATCCAATGTATATGGACAAATACATTGAATTATTAAACGCAACTAAAAATTCTAGATTTCAATTCATGTGAACTTTAATTATAATAATTTATTCTGAGAGAGAGTGATATTTCAAAAGAATAACCACTGAATTATTATTACTAATTAAAGTAACAATATAGGGATTGGTAGGTAAGTGGTAGCGCGATGGACACTCATACGGAGGAACCGGATTCTACTCAAAGTGCTACTCTTAGATTTTATCTTCCAGAATCTTGTACAGCCCTACAACATCAGGTGTGGACCATGTTGTAAAGAGTGAACACTGTCCAGAGATGGGCAAGTGCACTGAGAAGGCTACGGCGCCAATGATTAAAGATGTTGCATACTAAAATGGGATCTGAAGGATTCAAAGAAAAAAAGAATCAATCTAGTTACTCGGTGGGAGATTCTATACAGCCGAGCCAGAGTCAGTAGAACAGTTTTACAACAATTTACGAGGAGTTAACAACCATGCAGCAACCTACTACCTTCTCTTCATTCAGCCAGTGTGTCTCTTTATATATCTTTTGCTAACTAACTTCTATTATACTTGTAAAGTCCTTGCAGTTTGTATGTTCTCTCATTATACAGTGTCCAGCATATATTCTAATTTGTTTCTCTGAAATTTAAAATCGTACACACCTTTAAATTTAAACAAGGCAAATGGCCAACATCTATGATAATCAGTCCGATCAAAAAAGTGGAATATAGAAATTGAAGAAATTAAAAGCCTTCCATCCTCCTCCTAGTTTGGTATTGCCAAAAATTTGTCGCCCATAGACCAAGGTAATCTCTATTCAGGCAATGAAGATTTCACAACAGCCTATACAAGATCAAGTTGGAAGAATGAGAAATTATTTGAAATATATTTGTAAGAATGCAAAGACAGGAAATCCAATAACCAAACTTACGATTCAACAATTAATCTAATCTTGGCCTGGGTAAACTAGAGGCGATTTAACAGAAACTTAAGAGCGATATTACAAATTAACATAAACTATCAAATATTCTGGAAAATGAAAAATACAAGCTCTACTGTGGGATGCAACAAAGCTATAAACGGACCGAATTTAATGTTATTTAGAAAAAGAAGAATTAAGAGTATTTTAATGAATATTGATGTTTCCAGCAACATTGAAGCAATCACAAAAGTGATGTTAAGGAAGTTAAGGCATTGTAATGTCTCAAAAATAAATGCTTATTTCAAGAATCTTTTTATACTTTAATTTAATTTTCCTACTTTGTAGTTTTACGACTAATTTTATTTAATTGAAATTTAAATTGCTCCTCAAAATTTAAATTAGTCTAAAGTGCGCCCTGATTTATAAAAAGTTGAGGAACACTGACTAGACTAATATCCCTTTGTGGCTATTCGTACTCACAGAAACTTACAAGCCATGGTGGAAGCTGTTGCTCGACTAGTCTGATTTAAGTTGCTTGCAAGACTCACTCTTATCCAACGCTTTGTTCGAATTTTTGCATGCCCTTTTTGATTTGCGAAGACCGAAGGATTCTATGTAAATTGCTTGTGGGCTAGCTTAGCAACCTAACTTATTATTTTATTATAAAAAAAACTTTTCCCGCATAAAGCACAAGACTTTAATTAATCGTCTTCCTACCTCGATCTAAGGAATTTATTCTTGATGTTCGATCTTTTAAACTAAAAATGCCCTATAATCACTGAAGGGCAATTTACATAAGTGGCTAGCTCTTATTCCTTCATATTGGTTTCCAATCAATTGCTCATTAATACTTTTACTCATTTTTACAATAAATTACAAGACCTATTAAAGGAATTAGGAATATAATGAAGACTGGAAATGCTCATTAAACAACCAAATTAAAAACAAAAATTAAAGCTGATGAATAATCCGAAAAATTTGAAATGTTAAAATATTAATAAGCTATATTTCCACCGTTTGTATTTATCACTGCTTCCATTTGATGTGGTGGCGCTGATCTAAATGAGGTTTTGATGGGAAATCCATATTCCTCACATCTTGAGCGTTTCTGGTAAAGCTGGACGTCTCTTTATTCGTCTTGACAACTCATCCCATAGATGTTCATTACAGTTTAGATCTGGATTACATGCAGGCCACTCTAAATATCAAATTGGAACATTTTCCAGATAATTGGAAACAATTCTTGCTGAATGTGGCCTAGCATTATCATGCATAGACAAAAATACTTCTCCAACAAATGGCACAAACGGAGATGACATCACCCTCTGAAAGAACATCTTCTATGTAGCTAGCAGCTGTTAAAGTCTCCTTTATAAAAATTAATCAGCCCACATAATCTCCAAACCCTCTCCCTGGCTGTCAGAGGACCACAAGCGAAAGCAAGACTCATCTGAAAAGAGAACTTCCCCCCAAAAATCTTCGACCAGTCGAATTGCCCTGTTACGTGGCAAAATTTAAACAAGCCGTCTTAGGCCGTGGTTAAAGGCAGGCCTTCTTGCCATTAAACCAGCCTCAGAAAGTATTCGCTTTACTGTATGCGAGACCTAATCTGTCTTACTAATGCAATTGGAGTCATACTTCTGCAGCAGTGGAATGACAATTACGTAAAATGTAAGTCCCTTGTTCCAATAGTTCATGCAATATTTAACGCTTTCGAAACATAAGCTTGGCTCTGTAATGATGTGATAACAAGAAGGAGTGATAACAGAAATATATAATTTTTAATTCTAAAAATTATAACTAGTGGTGCCAGCCAGTCGAGGTCAGCGCACGGTCAAAGGACCGCCCGCCAAAGACACACCGCTTTCACAAGGGTCAACAAATCACTCAAAAGACCGATTACCTGGTTACAGTCCTTTGATAACTACCATCACCTGTCGCCACACCTGTTCACCGACGTATTCAAGACCTAGGGTCAACACACGGCAATAAACAAACACTCAAGAGCGACCACCTGGCTACAGTCCTTTGATAACCGCCAACACCTGTTCAAGACCAAGGTTCAACACATGGCAAGAGATTTTTAAGTGTGACCAGTAATTACAAGACTTGTCAATGTGTGGGGATGGCAATATAAGGCATCTCTACAGGAAGTGATATTTCATCAGCGTAACATCAAGATTCTACCAGTGACATAATTCATACAGCGGAGCGCGTCCCTATCTAAGTATTTAAACATATATTATTTATCAATCATTATAGTTGGTGCATTCTAGTTACAATTTAAATCATTTTACATTAATCGTAGTTTATCTTTTCAAACGTTTAAATTATTGTTAAAATATACATATATCTATTTTCGTAAATTCGTAATTGATATTCCGAATAACAACTCTCTAAAATCTCTCTAACTAACTACCAACTATTCATCACATCATCACACCTCTCCAAGACATCTGAAACCATTACAACTAGGGATCAGAACATCCAATATCTGAACCCATTACAGCTCCTTCCATCTTCTAACAGCACATGGATTATTCTGTTCGAACTTAAAACCATTTTATTTTTTTTTTAAGAAAGAGGTGATAAATGTGAATTGATTGAATGATAAAGAGAAAGTAGATAGAAAACATTGATTTATGGGATTAGATTGGAGGTTTTTTTTTTTTTTTTTTTTAAAGAAAACAACTAATTGTTTATGCTTTATCATAATTATACACTTCATAATAAATTGTTATTACTTGAAACTTGTTGATATACAAAGGAACAACTTCAATACATGCGCTCAAAATATTGAAGTTTTGCTATTTTATGGGTGATAGCAAAAATTTTGTATATTGGGTGGGCCATTTATTTTACCTCTCCGAGTGGACATTGGAAAAAATATTTCAATTAATAGTGGTGGACAAGAAAAAGCAAGGGAACTCCTGGGTATACAATATAGTGTATGTATAGGATACACACCCTCAACAGGCACCAAGAAATTCATTAAAAGTGAACAAAAATATATTTAAAATTTATGTTATGTAGAAATAAATTACTACGTCATTAGTTTCTTTTACAAAAAAAAAAGGTAAAGGAATTTATAAAAACTACTAGCATATATTTGAATAATATAATGTTTTAAGAAAAATGAAGAATTAATAAATAAGACAACAAACGAACATTTTTTTCCCCATTCTAAACACGTCCAGTGGGATAAGTGTATTCAAAGCCATTGCCGTTGTTATGGTAATATACAGCATTTCTGTTCAAATATGTATGTTCTTGGTTGAGGTAATTACTTTTTGACTGCTCCAACTGATTGCTTTCACCGGCTAATTCCTTTTTTTTAAAAAAATTATGAGTTTGGAGAGTATTTTCCTTATTTTACTCTTAATTAATGTATAAGGAAACTGTAAAAATTGTTTCCTTTGGAAACATTGAAAACATTGTTTCAAAATTTATAAAATTGTTTTTTTTTTTTTTTTTTTTTATTGGAAATATAAAAATCCTAACCATTAAGAAGGGAATGGTTCAAGAATGAACGCCCCCCCCCCCCAGAATCGTAAAAAAGAATACATTAAATATCACAGCAGCGCTATTAATAAAGTTCATAAGTTACGTCTCAGAGAAACGTTTCTGTTCTCTTTCGCTACTGAAGTAAGCATGCTTAAATACTACGAAGTACTTAGTGGCTATGAAGAAACTAAGGCTAAAAATAATGTGTTTACTTGAGACTTAAAATACTAAAAATACTTTCTTTTTTTTTTTTTAAATAAATGAAACGGTAAATCTCTCACTCATTCATTCATAAATTCCACCACACACTGTACAAAAACATTTCACTTTTGATAATATGTATGCGATAAAATGAAAGTAAAATAGATTCATTAATAAAAATATTTTGTTTTCTTTTATGTTTATGACAAATGATTGGTCTTACTATTTTCTATTTGTTTCAAGGTTTATGTTTGGCGTATGTGATAAACAAGGGGGGGGGCCAATAGGTTCCGATAAAATTAAATATTGGAATTAATTGAATTCTGGAAATAACATAAACTTATGTTTATTCCTTAAATCCCACTCATCTACAACTGCTCATTCTATTTTGCAATCTTTTTTTTTTTTTCTACTACGCGTCGTCATTGGCAACTTTGGTCATTCCATGTTTGGCAACCAAATTTTCATTTGCCATCCTAAATTTACGCTGTCCTTTAACGCGGGACACGAGTTAGAGGTGTAGAAGTCATGGTTTCCTGCTGGCAAAACGGCCAAATTGGGGACTAGACTACTCCAATTCTATGCAAGTAAGTATACAACTGTCAACCAGAACAAAGCCATCGTTTCGCGTCTAGGCAGGTGTAGTGGAAGGACGAAATCGAAAAATAATAGTTTTTAAAAATAATTTAGAATATTTTATAGTATCGAAAATTGTATTTTAATATTTTATATTTATCTTAGTGCTGTGAATTTACCTTCAAAAAGAGTGTATTTTAGAACCAGGTATATTAAATCTGGTCATTGCTATTAAGAAAACAAAGGCACAAAAATCCGTTAATATAATACAATGAGACTTGGCCAACTGCTTTGTTAGAGAGCATTCCTTAGGACAGTCAGACTTCTGCCTTCAAACAAGACAGTCGTAATTCTGCTTCCAAAGCCAGAACAGAACACTTCAGGAATCGCTCAGTGCCAATGATAGATATTTGCCTTTATTCTAGATATACTTCTGATTTATAATTGTGATTGTAATGTGCTTAAATTTGTTTAGAAAATAATAATATATTTATTTTAAAACCAGTGGTACTCTCTTGATTATTTCTTAATACTTCATTCTCTTTTAAACTTACATACTTACAAGCCCCTTTTTCTACAACACCTTACTACAAATACACATCATCACAACAAAACATTTCACAGGTCAGCGGGGATCCAACCATCCGATTCCAGCAATCTGGCCCATCGCTTGCCCTTAGGATTTCACCGGTTTTCTTCCGCTTAATCTCCAATGCCAGACACAGTTTTGTGTCTTTTTTAGACCTACTGAAATTAACAGCCCTTTCAGGTTAGGTTAGAGCCTGTCGGCTTAATCGTTTTCAAATATACCAGAGTGTCCAGGTACCCAGTGAAAAAACTATATCGGTGCCTGTGCTTCCAATTTTCTCGATCAGTTTATGGCAACTCCGGATGCTTTCAGAGCACTTATGTTCTTCTCCACTCTTCATAGCAGTGCTTTCAATGCCCAGCTCCATGGCTTCACTTCTCCATCGAAGTTAGAGGCTACGTGTCGTCTTAAACCTTTTATCTATCACCACTCCTCAAACACACTATTCCCGATAATCCACGCAGGCGGCTGAAGAGAAAATGGCCTCATAACATCTATTATTATATAAATCAAGACAGTGGAATGCCATTGCTGGGTGACTTCTTCAATCCACACTCTAAAAGTTAACTTCTATTTTAACATACTTACTTGTTGCAGTGTGAAATAAAGAAGACTAACCTAAACGCTTGAAACGTGTGAAAGTTGATGAAAAAAAACGTATGGACAAAATTTCACAATTACATTTCTATATATATTCAAAATATTTTCAAAATAGAAAAGACGTCACAATATATAAATGAACAAGCATCTTATTGACCTCATTGTATTTTTCTTTTATTTATTGTTTGAACAAACATGACACAGCATGCAAACTACTACTTCTTCTATTTCATCTTACAATATTTATTTTCTTTTTTTCTAAAAAGGGATGATTCAGCTAAAATGATTAAAAAATAAAAATAAAATAAAAATTTAAAAAAACTGCACAATCAGAATAGAAAAATGACTGTTCGTAAATAGGTGATAGTGAATGGTGGTCATAAAATTATAAATACTATTCTAAGATATAATCACTTTCGCTAGGGTTAGGAATTTCTAATGAAATAATTCTTGTACAAAGTAGGAAAGCGCCTTAGTGTCAGATTTTTGAAATTGAATTGTCGCTGAAAATAATATGTTTTGTGGTTCCTTGGCCACTAATGAGTAGTTGTTAGAATTTGGAAATTGGTATAACAAAAATATGAATGGCTAGTAAAACCAGCATAAATCAAAGAAACAGTGAATGGCAAAAAGTTTGTAGGTTTCAAGCAGTATCGGCTAGTATTCAAAAGTATTCAAATTTGGTTTCTTTTCAAAATGGTAAAGTAAACGCACTTCCGGTTATCCGATTTTTTTCAAACTCGGAATTTCAACAACACATTTAATTCTAATTAACAATATTTAGTTGTCAGAATTGTCTAATAAACTGAAATAGCACTTTAGATGGAACCCTAACCCCACCTCTCCCCCAAAAGTGCCCTTAAATGCATTTTCCCGGAGAAATGTTTCAAATAAAAGTTTTAGCTCTTTGTATGTGTGGTTGATGTTACAAAATTTAAAGAAAATTGTTGGAGCCATTTTTTGAGAAAAACGCAAAAAAGTAAAAAAAAAACAACAAGTAAAGTGGTACTTCCGGTTGAGTAATTTTGACAGATAACCCTCTGTCAGATGCCATAGTGATACCTAAACGGAATATCAAGTTTCAACTTTCTACGGTTTTTCATTTTTGAGCTATGCTCTTCAAATACATATATACACTCAGACACACACACACAGACCATTTGCTAAAATCCACTTTTTTGGACTCAGGGAACCTCAAAACGGATATTTCCGGTGAAATCTCGATATCGAAAATTTAACACATTTACAATACTTCCTCTTACTAGGAGTAAGAGAAAGTAAAAATATTGCAATTGACTACTTTAGTAAAAGCGATTTCTGCTTAAATAACCCGATATTATTCCTCACCAGATAAGTAAAGCGAGGAATCATGTAGGTAAAGATATTTTATAGATTATAAATATTATATTAAGAGGAATAAGTTTATTAAAAGCCTTATAGAGTACTACCTATGAATGGGTAAAAATCCCGTGGGTTCTATACGACCATAATAGCCTACTATATGCACAATTTTATGAGATATACTAATCAATTACTATGTTATTAATTTTATATTTAAATAATAATCGGCTGAAGTAAATGGAATAATATAGTGCACTATAAAATCCCCACTTAAATATGATATTAGTGTTGCCTAGATAAGTTTATATACAAAACTGCTATATACTATCTGGTGGTCCGTTTGTTATAGTTTCAGATCAAAATCAAGCAATAAAACTATCTGTGTATGTCAATTTTTCTATTCATGAAAAGCCAAAATTACAATCACGATCTGCTTAGAAAAGAACTACCATTGTAGACCCCTAATTTACATGTCATAGACCCCCAATTTTGTTTTTAGTTGAAATGGACCCCTTGCAGGTCAATACCGACCCCCTGAGAGTCGATATAGACCACTTTGGGTACCAATGCTTTAAACTATATGGAGTTACTACATCATACATTTAGCTGTATCACTTTTATTTAACACAATTATTTTTTTAGAAAATTCATTTTAGGGGTTTTCTGGTAGAAAAGTTGACGTTACGCTTTCTTGTCATTTGCAGTTAGTTGAAGTTGGTATTTCTTATTTCAATATAATCAGTAACACCTAATAGTAATATAACAAAAATTCAATGAATTACCAAAAATTCCGAGTTTGAAGAAAATCGGTTAACCGGAAGTGCGGAAGTTCCTTCATTTTTAATTTTCTGCAATTTTCTCCATAAAAGATTGTTAAGAACCAGTGACTATTAAATTCGCTACACAAGAAAACTAGAATCAATAATTCGATTGGCAGCAGCATTAGGGCACCAAACCTTCATTGAACACCACTCATTCATTGCCTTACCCCTGTAATGTGATAACAAGAAGGAGTGATAACAAGAAGGAGTGATAACAAGAAGGAGTGATAACAAGAAGGAAAAGAGATAATTTTTAAATTATAAAAATTATAACTAGTCGCTATTATTCAAGTCAAGAGCCACGGTCAGTGCACGGTCAAAGGGACCGCCAAAGACACACCGCTAAAACCCTTTCAACAAGAACCTTACAAAAAGGGTCATTATACGGTCAGTGTACAGAAGCCACCTGGCCGATATACAAGGGTCAACAAACACTCAAAAGACCACCGTGGCAACAGTCTTTTGATAACAGCCATCACCTGTTGCCACTGTGGTCACCGACCTATTCAAGACCTAGGATCAATACACGGCAAGAGATGTTTTAATGTGACCCGTAATTACACACTTGTTTCAATGTGTGAGTGATGCAATATAAACGTCTCTCCACAGGAAGAGAGGATGAGTTTTCTTCAGTATTTTATCAGCGTTTCATCAGGATTCTACCAGTCATTTACTACATCAGTTCATACATCACGAGCGCGTCACTATCTAAGGTTAAAAACATATATTTATTCATCCATCATTATAGTTGTGAATTCTAGTTACCATTTAAATCATTTTAAATTAATTGTAGTTTATCTTTTCAAACGTTTAAATTATTGTTAAAATATATATCTATTTTCGTAAATTAGTAGTTCATATTCCGAGTAACAAGTCTCTAAAAATCTCTAACTAACTCCCAACCATTCATCGCATCATAACCCTTTTCAAGACATCTGATTCCACTACACCCCTCTCACTTGCAAGGTTTTTTTTCAACCAATCCATTGCCTCGTGGGTTACCCACTGGTCTAATCATAGTTGTATAGATACACAGGGAAATCCTGGAACTTAATCCCAAGCTTTTTTTTCACACAAATGTTTACAACCTCCCAAGAGCGTTTTTTTTTTTTGCATTGTGTGTAATATCCCTCGTCACTAAGTAAATCGTAAAATATAAATTATAAGTGTGACGTATAAATAGACAGTAGTATGGATGTGCATGTGTTTATGTATGTATGTGTGTGTGTGTTTCCTGTCCATCATTTTCAAAATTCTACAATCATATCATGACATTACTGGATTTCTTAAAACTTGAGACGAATTCTAGTCTCATCAGTTTTTTTTTAAAAAAAATGTGAAAATTAAATTTTAGAAGGATTCTGGATTAGGTGTAAAAAATCATCCTTCTCTCCAAAATGTCGTGTTGTAAGTTCTCTCACCGAAATAATATTGAAGCCAACTAATAGTTAAAACTTTCATATTAAAAAAAAAAAAAAAAAAATTGTCAATTATAATTATGTAAATTGAAGTAAGAGAAAATCATGCAAGTGTTTCTAAGCAGATTTTTATAATGGTAAAATAAATTTTTTTCAATTATAAAGCCCCTTTAGGTAAAAAACGGTATATAATGGAATAAATCACAGAAAGCCTTTTAACATTGCTTGGTCTTAATGATTAGTCCCTCACTAGCGATTTCTCACATTTATTACACGCATCAACAACATACCTTAACAACATGACATAAGTAGGTTACTAAGTGGCAAATTAATACCTAAAACTTGAGGACGACTTCTACAAAAAAAAAAAAAAATAATAAATAAATAAATAAACATGCCAACTCATTGTATGGACGAAGTGACTAATTCATTTTCTTTCACTGAACGTCTTTTTTTTTAGAAGCATTATTCATTCTTTTCCTACTTTCTATGTAAGAAAGTGATTCTAGTGAGATGTACACTGTTGTTTAAATGAATGGGACATATTTTTTTCTGTCTTTTTGATAGAATATTGTAGGAACATTTTTCATTTTTTAGTCTAATTACATTTTCGTCCAAAATGCTGTAATTAATATAATTATAATACAATTCTATCCTGAAAACAAAATTAATTAGAAATAAATAGATTACCAAAATTCCGAGTTTCAAAAAAAATTATTAATGTACCGAAAGTACGTTTTTATTGAACAATTTTGTCCTTTTTTTTGATGATTTTCTCATGATAAAAAACATCGACGATTTTCGTTAAATTTTGATATAGATACTAACTATAAAATTTTATCAAATACAATTTGGTAAAACTAGAGTAGGGGCTTGTCGTTACAAATTTCAGTTAACATTTTTACTTTATCTTACTCTTTAAGTTTCGATATCGAGTTTTCACCGGAAATATTCGTTTTGAGGTTCCCTGAGTCCAAAAAAGTGGTTTTTAGCAAATGGTCTGTGTGTGTGTGTGTGTGTGTGTGTTGTGTGTGTATGTATATGTATGTGAACAGCATAGCTCCAAAGCGAAAAATCGTAGAAAGTTCAAACTTGATATTCCGTTTATTTATCACCATGGGATGTGACAGTACGTTATCTGTCAAAATTCCACAACCGGAAGTACAAATTTACTAGGTGTTTTTGTTTTTACTTTGTTGCCAATTTTCTCAAAATGCACCAACGATTTGCTTTATACTTGGGTGCATCAACTACACATACAAAGAGCTACAACTTCTATTGGAAAACTTTTCCTGGAGAAAATTCATTTACGGGCACTTTTGGGGAGGGGTGGTGTTAGGTTTCATCTAAAGTGCTATTTCAGTTTATTGGACAATTCGCTCATCTAAATAATGTTAATTAGAATTAAATATATTGTTGAAATTCCAAGTTTGAAATAAATCGCATAACCGGAAGTGCGTTTACTTTACCACTTTACTAAATGGTTTTTTTCACTTTTTCGCGATTTCCTCAAAAATGGCTCCGATGATTTTCTTGGAACTTCCCATATAAAGTACGCATACAAAGATGTACAACTTTTACTTATAACATTTCTCTAGGAACATTCATTTAAGGGCACTTTTAGGGAAGGGATGGGGTTATGATTTTCTTTAAAATGCTACCATAGTTGATTATACAATTCTATCTCCAAACAAAATTAATTAGAAATAAATAGATGGCCAAAATTCCGAGTTTCAAGAAAATTAGTAAACCGGAAATACGCTTTTACTGAACAGTTTTTTCAGTTTTCGTCGAATTTCATTAAATTTGGTACACTAAAAACAAATTTAATTATAATTTTGAGAACTGGAGTAAGTGAAAGTTGTGTGAGTGTTTTACACCAGATATTTTATTTGCTGTATGTTGCACTTAAAATTGCTGAAAATTGATTAATTTGTTGTCTAATTTATTTCTACTAATTATATATATTTTTTGAAATTTTTCAAAATGAAGTAACATTTAAAATATTCAAATACTATTAAAATGCGCATACTGTAACAACGTGCCCTTCGTTGGGGCTTGTTGTTAATGCTGAGGAGGGTAAGTTGTTACAATGTAACAACATGCTCCAACCAAGTGCAACAACTAACCCCACTGAAGCTATTTCACTAATTAATCCATAAACACATCAAAGAATCAAAGAATACTAACGCAACCATATTGAATTGAAATTATTGTTAAGGATGTATGAATTAACAGCATAAGTATGAAAACCTTGCCTTTAGTAGTTTTCAAATCACAGCTTTCGGTTTCAATAATAAAATGTAGCTTTCACTATGATATTTCAAGGAAAGTCACGCAATGCCGCCATATGCAACAGAATCATAGCGGGAACTAGTTATAACAAACAGCACTCGCATATCTCTCAACTATGACCATTTAGGAAGTGCTTCGCTCAGCCGATTTTTTAAAAATTACACTGTAACAACATGCCCCTGTAACAAAAAGCCCCACTCTCCCCTAATAGAAAGTTGTGTGAGTGTTTCACACCAGATTTTTACTTTCTCTTACTCCTAGAAAAAAAGAAGTATTGTAATCGCGTCAAATTTTCGATATCGAATTTTCACCGGAAATATCCGTGTTGACGTCCCCTGAGTCCAAAAAAGTTGTTTTTAGCAAATGTCTGTGTGTGTGTGCGTGTGTGTGTGTGTAGGTGAACAGCATAGCTCAAAAACGAAAAATCGTAGAAAGTTGAAACTTGATATTCCGTTTAGGTATCACCGTCGAATCCGACAGTTGGTTATTTGTCAAAATTCCTCAACCGGAAGTACCTCTTTACTGAACTTTTTTTTTTTCACTTTCTTGCGATTTTCTTAAAAATGGCTCCAACGATTTTTTTTAAACTTAATATGTCAACTACACATACAAAAATCTACAACTTTTATTTAAAACATTTCTCTAGAAAAATTCATTTAAGGGCACTTATGGGGGTTAGGGGGTGCGGTTAGGTTTTCCTGTAAACTGCAATTTCAAGTTTAGTATATAATTCTATTATCTAAATAATATTAATTAGAATTAAATATGTTGCTGAAAATTCCGAGTTTGAAGAAAATCAGAAGACCGGAAGTGCGTTTTTACTGAAATGTATTTTTCGAAATTTTTGTGATTTTTTTTTGTCCATAAAAACACCGACGAATTTTATTAAATTTTGTAAACTAACTATAAAGTTTGTGGTCAATTACAATTTTGAAAAGCGGAGTATGAGAAAGTTGTGTGAGTGTTTCACACCAGTTTTTTTTTTTTTTTTGTTTTTTAATAAATATATTTTGAAATAAATATTTGTCATAATCATTTACCCTTTATCTCATTTACCTATTTCTCAATTGGGATAAAAAATTTGAAATTAACGAATAACAAACAATGTTATCAAGAATTATAATCCAATCCTGTTCCAGATATAGTTTCCAAAAAAAAAGACTGACAAATATCCATAATATCCAAAAAAGTTTTTGAGTTAGATTAAACTCTTGAAAAATTCACCAAACAAACCAAAATAATTACAATTTTGTTTAAATGGCACAAAAAAAAGAAAGAAAAAAAAAGTAACGATAGGTGCAAATTAAAGAAACGGATGTAAACTTGTTAATTGTAAATATTTCTAGATTTACATTCGGTGTAAATAAATATGTACACACAATAATTAATTAAAAAAAAATAAAGAGAAAAATTTAGGAAACAAAAGTATTTATTTATTTATTTATTTTTAAATAAATACGTATAGTTAAAATTTATTTTTATTTTTTAAATTATCATAGCTGTAATTATTCTAATGATAGAACGCTTTCTTTAAAGTCACACATTTCGCAGAAATAACCTTTGGCCCAAACTCACTATGTTATGTACAAATAAATTCATTAATATCCCCACTTTTTTCTACTTGTCACTTGATTACTATAGAATTGGAAGAAACTGACACTTATGAATTAATTATACATTAACATTTTCTACTTAATCATTACATTCACTCATGATAATATTGAAAATGATTTTTTTTTAATGACATCAATTAACTGTTTAATTAAGACTAAAAGTGAGCATTTTAGATTTGTAATTGTTTTATGTAGAGAAAAGTTTAGAATACTGGAAATCTAATTTTTTTTTATTGCGACCTAGACCTAGAATGTCGTCCATCATTCTCTCGATTTCGAAACGAAAGATTTAAAACTTTTTAACATATTGTTTAGATTCACTAAATTTTGATTCTTTCCAACATGAGTTGCTCAAATTACCCACAATCAGGGGCGTCCGGGTATAAGCAATAAAATGCCACCACAAGGGACCAAAATTTAAGTACTACTACTACTAGCGGCGCTACAGCCCATCACTGAGCCTTGGCCTCCTCAATCCGCTTCCGCCAGTCCTCTCTATCGTTTGCAGCAACCTTCCAATTTCTCACTCCTAGCAGGTTTCTGGCATCCTCGCTTATCCCATCGCTCCATCTCAATTTAGGCCTGCCCACTCTCCTAGCCTTATGTACATCCTGCTCCACAAGCCTTCTGGGTGTTTCTGACTCAGACATCCTTAATACATGGCCCGTCCATCTGAGCCTGCCAAGCCTATTTATCTTTATGAAGTCTTAAAATTTAAGTACTACCTTGCAGAAATGAGATTATACATAACAAATAGATTGTAGATTGTTGTAGGGGATTATTGCACAGCGACTTGAAAGATGTAAGTGTAGTACCGGCCTCCAAGCAGTGTTCTCTAGCTATAGACAACAGTGCCCATCACCGGACAGTGAGTTGTAGAGGCTCCTAGGAAGAGAAAATCAAAGGGCAGCATGCAGCATTCGAACGCGGGACCGCCGCATTGCTAGTCCAGCGCGCTACCACTGAGCTAATCCCCTCCTTATCGCTTGACTTATGCCAATTAACTAGGGACGGAGATCCTAGTTTTTGTACTGTGTTTATCCTTGTCTGTAAAGAGTAGATTGTATGTAGAGTAACTGTATTGTATACTGTTCTGACAAAGTGTATGGAATACCGAGCTGTGGTAACCCGTGGGGTTGCTACTCCCCAAGTAACTGCATGCAACAGATACCCCTTGCGGGATAACATAAGAAATAAGTTCTCACGCGTTTGTCTAGTGGCTAGCGCACTCGCCTTTGGTGCGAGAATTCGGGGTTCGACTCCCGTAAGGGCAAAGTCCAGTATTGCTCCAGAATCGTGAGAAAAAGTGGGAAGCTGCAGTTGGTAGCGCATCTAGATAGCTAAGGTCAGAACTAAACAGCGACGGAATTGCAGCGTGCTTAACACACATCCCCCAATATATCGCCGTCTAGCAAGCCTTAGTTCTTTATGGACTGTTGCGCCATAGAAAATACATATACTAAACAAAACTGATACTTATGGTGACTTAAGATTTTATTTATTGTTTTAGCTATTGCTATAAGAAGAAGTATTTTACAATATTGCCCAATTTTTGGAATTTTAGTTCTTCCAAAATATAGTTTTGAGATAACTTGAATAAAAAAAAAAAAAAAAATCTGGTCTGAAACACTCACACAGCTGTAGTGGAATCCGATATTAATTTGAAATGATTTAAATGTTAACTAGAATGCACAACTATAATGATTGATAAATAAATATATGTTTAAATACTTAGATAGGGACGCTCTCCGAAGTATAAATTATGTCACTGGTAGGATCTTGATGTTACGCTGATAAAATACTGAAGAATAATCCTCCCCTCTTCTTGTGGAGAGACGTTATATTGCCATCACTCACACATTGACAAGTGTGTAATTACGGGTCACACTAAAACATCTCTTGCCGTGTGTTGACCCTAGGTCTTGAATAGGTCAGTGAACAGGTGTGGCAACAGATGATGTCGGTTATCAAAAGACTGTAGCCAGGTGGCGTTTTGAATGATTTGTTGACACTTGGCCAGGCGGCTTCTCTATACTGACCGTATAATGGCCCTTTTGAAAGCGTTATCACTCCTTCTTGTTATCACATTACACAGCTTACTCTTATTCTGACACTTTATAATTCTTAATAGTGTTTAAAACCGTTGGTATTTTTATGGAGAAAAATCACAAAAAACTGAACAAAATTATTCAGTAAAATCGCACTTCCGGTCAACCGATTTTCTTCAAACTGGGAATTTTGAAAACTTATATCATTCTAATTAATTATTATTTAGTTTGCAGAATTGTGTAATGAACTAAAATAGCACATTAAAGGAAAACACAATCCCACCTCTCCCTCAGAAATCCCCTTAAATGAATTTTCCCAGTGAAATGTTTCAAATAAAAGTTGTAGATCTTTGTATGTGTACCCAGGAAGGTAAAGAATTCAATTCCTCGGAGCTACGATCAGAATATCGAAAGACAACATATTCACTTGGCTAGAATTTAGATATGTTCTCTAAGTTTTAGTGCCATCTTCACGTTGCCGACTTTTGTATCCAGGGAATTCAATAATGGCCTTCGGTTGGCCTAAATGTTATTAAATTTGTAGGTCCATTGGAGGAACTGCAGCCTGGAGTAAGGAGTAGGACCGTAATGGTGTCAAGATACGTTAGACCACACAATTTGTAGCGTACAGTTATTCACCTCTTACGTCTTTTTTGGGCAGTAACAGGCTTTTCCTAAACTCCGGTCTTCAGAGAGAAAACCAACAAAGCAAATGCCAAAAAAAAAAAAAAGAAAAATATTGATATATATTAACCTGATATTTTAAAACTTCTCTTTTTATCCAAAAATATTATCTAATATTTTACATCTTTTTTTTTTTTAAATGTTGCATAAAAAATATAATTGTAATGGAATCCGAATCACTAAAGATTCATAGGATCCGAAGAACGAAGAATCATCCTAATTACTCGCTACCTAGGCCAGAACGAGGGTAGGGGATATATACAGCCGAGCTAGCCCTACAGGAGATCAGTTTTACGACAGTTACCAACTAGTCAGCAACCTATCTACTACCTGCTCATCACCCACAGTCTGTTTCTCTATAATATGTCTCGCTACCTAACTTCTATTACACTTGTAAAGTCCTTGCAGTTTGTGTGTTCTTTCATTATACAGTGTTCAGTATATATTCTAGTTTATTTCTCTAAAACCCATTCTCTCGAATTCTTTCTCTCCTTCTCCATTAGTGTATAATGTTTAACATGCAACTAACAGGCAGTTTTTACAGTCCTGTAAAAATATTATTTTAACTGACTTTATTGAAAAGTTAGATTTG
Organism: Triatoma infestans; assembly: GCA_011037195.1. Classification (NCBI taxonomy): domain Eukaryota; kingdom Metazoa; phylum Arthropoda; class Insecta; order Hemiptera; family Reduviidae; genus Triatoma; species Triatoma infestans. Next base: position 14,930 of record JAAEAF010005392.1, on the reverse strand, counting down.
AGTAAGTAAGCCCCTTCATAAAAAATTAGAGTTTACTGCTTACGCGCTACAAAAAATTACAATCTACACTTATGATTGATGCTATCTTATTAAGACCTATTAAATCCCCCCCCCCAAAATTTAGAAAACAGAATTAAAGGAAATCTCAGTTAAAAATAATATATATAAGATTCGATAAGAAGACAAAACAAAGAATGACTGAACAAGACGAGCGCCTAAATTAAAAACAATGACATTAAATTTGACCGTAATTCATTTAGTAGAGAAAGTGCAATTAGCCCATCCCCCACCCCCGCCCATCAGAAGCACCAATACAAACAAATCACATGTGCTCATAAAACATCTGTTCTAAAATAATTGTGATGATTTCCTTTTAACCATTTAACAACATCCGCTTATGTGTTTTTATGATTATCGTCATTTAATATTGGCCAGCAAAATTAATTAATCATTTTGATTGTGATTACAATAAAATTATTTATTAACAATTTATTATAAATGGAAATTGTGATGATAAAATTTTTTTCAAATATATGACTAAACATTACTAAACATTGGATTATGCCTTGTGATCAGCATAAGTGGTTGGGAAATATAGAAAGGTAACTTTAATTCTTGGCTAATATCATGTAGCGTTAATTTTTTATTGCTCTTCAAGTCCAAGCGGTTGTATTAGACAAATTTATCTCAAAATTACCTTTGGCATTATAAACAGGGCTGTTTTTCCTACCTTCGATGCACCATAAAATAAAGACTGTGTATCACAAATTCGTTTTATTACCAGGAGTCAAGTAAAAATCTAAGTTACTTTTCCATGTAGTCACCGTAAAGATTAAGTCATTTTTCATGCCTGAGGATGAGTTTTCCAACACCCCATTCACAGCGTATTGTAAAAGGTCTTTATGGCATATTGAACCTCTTTCCTCAGTGTGGAAGCGCTGTTCTCCCAAAACTTTTGTCAGCCGTCGAAAATGATGAAAGTAACTCGTCACTAGGTCTGGGCTGTACGCCGAACGATCGAAAACATCACAGTGAAAGTGAGTAAGAGGCTGTTGGTTACCATAGTAGTATGTGTGGTCTTGCATTGTCATGAATCAAAACAATTCCAGACGATAGCATGCCTCCTTTTTTTTTGTTCTACTCAATCCATACCGAAACGTACGCCACACAATTCATACTACTCTCGGACTCTCACATCATACACCGTCAATAATTAAATTGGTATTTTTTTCTAATAGTCTATTTTTGTTTTATTTATTTATTTATTTATTTATTTATTTTTTACTTTCTCTTGCTAATAATAGTAAGAAGAAATAATGCGATCGTGCCAGATTTTCGAAATTGAGTTTTCACCGGAAATACACGTTTTGAGGTCCTCTGAGTCCAAAGAAGTGGTTTTTGAAAGTGGTCCATATTTTGTGTGTGTGTGTGTGTGGGGATGTGTACGAAAGTAATATCTGAAAAAAGAAAAGTTGCAGGAAGTCCCAACTTGGCACTCCGTCCATCCAACCATCGCATCAGACACGAAGATTTCGGGCGAAATCCTCGTGTCTGGAAGTACCACTTTACTAATGTTTTTTTATTTTATTTTATTTTATTTTTTTTCAGTTTTTGTCATTTATCAAAAACGGCCCCAAAACGGGTTTTTTTAAACGTGGTATATCAACTAGACATTCAAAGAGGTACAACTTTTATTTGAACGTTTGTCCGGGGTGGAATTAGGATAAAGCTAGGAGAGATGACGGGGGTAGGAGAGAAGGCGCAGGCTTTGTTTCTCTTGTTCGCCACCTCATGGCGTCTTGGAAGTTAGTCCAGGAGTAGAGAGATCAGAGGCGAACGTATTGCAAAATTCTTCAGTTATTTTGTGTGTTCTTCTGTGTTCTACGAACATTTATACGCAACAAGCTATATCTGGTGAATACCTTAATTTTCATAACGCTTAGTGAATTTTTTTTATTTTTTATATGTATACTATATTAATTGAAATTGAAATATAAGATTTCCTGCTGTCGTTAAAGTTGGACTCCTAGACATAGTGTTTACCAAGTTTCATGTCGATCAGCCATGTTACCTTCACAGAGGAGAGAGAGGTCTCTGTAGTGATCGATTATCGGATTCCACAGGTATGAAGTCAGATGTCTTGAAGAGGGGATTTATTAGGCAGAAGTTAGTTTAGAGATTTTAGAGAGTTATTACTTGAAATACTAAACACTGAATTTACAAAAATAGACTATATTTTTACAATAATTTGAATGTGTGAAATGGTAACTACAATTAATATGAACTGTTAGAAATAAATAAATAATTTAAAGAGATAAACAACAACTAATTTAAAATGATTAAAATAAATAAAACTAATATGCACAACTATGAAATGTTTGATAGAATAATTATAAGTTTAACCTTGTATAGGGACGCGCTCGCGGAACTCAAGTATCACTGCTGCTCGTTGAAACTGTTATGCTAATAATCGTAATGATAATACTGATCCCCTCCTCCAGTGGGGCGAAGTTTATATTAGTATTACTCACACACTGTCAGGTGTGTAAGTAGTACTCACACTAAGACATCTCTCGTAGTGTGCGACCTTGGCCAGGTCGGTGACCAGTGTGATTTAGGTCAGTGGCCAGCTTTGGCGACAGATGGCCGCCCATCGGTGATTTTCAAAGACTGGTAGCCTTGAATCGGCCAGGTGGCTTCTGTTCAATAATGATCCTTGTTTAAAAGGGTTTTGTCGGTGCTTGTCCTTGATACTGATGTATTGAACCTTGTATTGAAAAGGCTTTTTGTTCGGCGCGGCCCTTGTCTTGAAGACAGCGGCCGGCTGGGCCACTAGTTATAAATTATCCTTTCTTCTTGTTATCTTTTGTGAAGATTGCGGCTGGCTGGAGCCACTTGACATTGCTATGGCATTGATATGTCATTACATCTCCTGTCGATGGTGCGATAGATATTCTATCCATTGTAGGAGAGACGGCCAAATGTAGTATATTTGTATTTTATTTCTGGAATAAATGAGAATGTCTTTATTTTGAAAAATAACATTTTTTTTGTAGATAATAGTAGTTGACATATGTTTTATAAGCATTACCTCTTTAATAAAGCTCCTATATTTTGTAAGATGCAGTAAGAAAACTTCATGTGAGTGACTTGATTAAGATGAACTAGATTTTGATCGAATACCTAATATTTTGAGCTCTAGCTCATGCTTAGATTCCACCTTTTGTTCAATAACTTTTCAATACTTTATGGACTACGCCACATACATAAAATTAAGGACAATAGAATAACTAAAAACTTCACGTCTAAGAAAAGTTTATTAACTGAAAATTATGAATTTCTTGAAGAAACATTTGTTGATATTTAACATGAAATTCTTTATTTGTCCGACTATTATAAATGACCAAATACAATATGGCGAACTTCCACCTCTTTTACTTTCTTTTTCAGCAATGGAATGAAAAAAACGGAGATTTCTGTTTATAATTCACATTAATTATATAAAGCAGTAAAAATAAATTTGTTAAAAATAACTTGAATTTTTTCATTTTTTTTTTTAGTTATTCCACTCCACAATTTGATAATTTATAAAATTCCTACAAAGAAAAAAAATAAGTAAAAAAATGTCTAAACTAATTATTTCAAAGAAATAATTAACTATAAATAATTAGCCAATCACAGTGTAGAAGTAAAGATGTCAAATGGTGGGCGTGGTCAACATGAAAATTGTAAATTTCTGATTGGACTAACATGCACCCACATTTCACCCTTCACTTCTACACTGTGATTGCCTAATTATTCATATCTAATTATTTCATTGAAAAAAATGAGTATAGAATTGTTTTGCTAATTTTCCCTTCATAGATATTTTATAAACTAACAAATTGTATAGTAAAATTATTTAAAAAAAAAAAAATGAAAAAAATTCAAGTATTTTTAACATATAATTAACTGTTTTATATAATTAACGTGAGCTATAAAGAAAAAACTCATTGGTAAAAAATGAAAACAAAAAAGAATTAGGCAGAAATGCTGTGTAAGTCCGCCATTTTGTATTTGGCCGTTTATACTAATGGATCAAAATAAAATTGATGTTAAACACCTACAAAAATTGCTCCTGTGAATTTATAATATTCTGTTGAAAAACTTTGGTTAGACCTGGAGTTTTTTTAGCTATTCATTATATTGTGCTTAATTTTATGTAGATGTAGCAGTTCACAAATTATTGAAAGAATACTGAAAAAGTTGGTATTCTACGTATCTTCTAATTCAATTAAAATCTAGTTTCTTGCAACAAGTCAAGTTATAAAATTAATGTGAGCTGAACAGTAAAAATTCAGAATTTTCATTTCATTGTTGAAAAAGAAAACGAAAGAGAATTAGGCAGAAATGCCGTGTAAGTCTGCCATTTTGTATTTGGCCGTTCATACTAATGGAACTACATAGGTTTGTTTTAGAGAATCAATGATAATAGTGATCTGTGCGGAGATTATTCCTCTGATCCTCTCGGGTACGAGCTTGGTCTCCCGGTAGCTGGGGAGGGGCTAAGAAGTCTGGGGCTAAACAAGAGCTTCATGTATGAAATCCAGCAAGAAGTGTTACTGCACTCCTGTAGACTAGTTAGAGAGGTCCTGCAATATGAGTGCACCAAGTAGCCCTTTCCGCCTACTATTATTATGAACAACAGACAGGACCTAATTGGACTACAATCGGAACATTATCTCCCGTCCGTGCCCTGAGACCGCAAGAGAATTACCTGACCAGTTATGCTGAGAAAAAAAAATAATAATAATTACTGTAGTAGTAAACAGAAATGAAACCTATAATACCCAAATAACTGGGCCTAGTGCTTAGTACTATAGCGTCCAGATGCAACTGTAGGCTGAATTGATTATTAATAGTAATTAACTTATTATTGTTACAGATGTCGCCCAACCTATCTGGTACAGCGACAGGTTTATTCCTTGCCGAAGCGGAAGTAATCAGTTCACCAAAACCACAACAGCTTCAAGCTTCCAAAAAAACACAAGGACCCCATTATGAATGGCAAATAGTTTGGAGAAATGTACTTGGATTTATATATTTACATGTTGGTGCCTTATATGGTCTATATTTAGTGTTAACTGTAGCAAAATGGTATACATTTGCATGGGGTAAGTAAAAATGACAATTAGGATAATCAATAATAGTTATTTATTTGATAAGAGAGTAAATTGCCACTTTTACCCACTTGAGTTCAATTTTGCTTACATGAGTGCAAGCGAATGCGAGAAATAAAAGAGTTGTAAAAGAACTTTATCCTCACGTTAAATATTATATTTTTTTTCTGTCAGCAAAAATTTGTAAAATAAGAAGTAAAGCATGTAGAGTAGTCTTTAAGAAAATTGTTATGCTTTGAAAAAGAAAAGATTCCTTTAAGAAAATTTATAGAACATTAGGTTAAAGTTTAACAAAATGATATTATGTTTTCTGATATGCAGTTCATTAGTAATATGTAATGTTAACAAATGTTTAATTTAAGAACATCTTGTCAACAGATTTGCTTGTGCGTACTAGCGCGTAAATGAATGATAATGAAATAAAAAGACTTACACTTTACTCTAAAATTATTTATTCATATATTTTAGTTAATTTATCCATACCTTAGATTACATTTTCGGGTGGGCTATTATCCCCCGGCACGGCAGCCAACATAGGCTTATTGTGCCATATCCAAACCTTAAAATTTGTTTTTAAGTTGAAACAGAGCAACACTGAAAACCCTTGAGTTTCCGGGTTGATACCGCGGCAATGGTTTGCCGACGTTGCACCCATGTTGCAATGAGCCTCTTTAGGGTCGTTAAATATTGGGACCCAATAAAGCGAAATACATTTTGGAGTCCCCCAAGGACATCAAATCCGGAAGACTCTTACGAAAAGCGAGAACATTAACACTGAACTATGCAAAAAAAAATATCCGCAGTATAAAAACTGAAGTTTTTTAATTCCCATTTTCGGAAGATCCAAATACCTTTTAAAGAAGGAGGTAGAAATGTTTCTACGTATATCAGTACTTATTTCACTATAATGTAAACAACGGAAAATCTACAAAGTTAAATTTACACTTAACAAAAGTCGATTAAAATCAATCAATTACAATAATTATAGAAGACATGAAATAAGTTGACAATTAATGTTTTTGCTGTAACATCTTTCAAATCTCTTTTCACCAAATATTGTACATATGAAAAAGAAACATATTTAATTAGTGGGGGAAATTTTAAACCTATACTCAACATATACATTCGTATCTATTGTCTATTTACTTCTTAGTCAATACAGCTACAAGATTTCAGTAGAAGTTGTGGTTGGTTCCGCAAAGCTGGAAAGCATCAGGAGATATTTTCCATGTTAGCCTGCTTCTTTTTGTGGTCACCAACAGGTTTCGATCGTTCGCCCATCATCAGGATGTTTTTGTCAAAACTGTGTGATAACACAGATTTGCTCAGAGCAAATTTAGTTGATATACTTTCGTTATTAATACACCGTTATATTGTAACTGAATTTTATATGGTTTTCTTTGTTCTGTTTGAACAAAACGCGATAATGAAATAAATTCCTTTGTGATCTATCACTGAAACCTAACTGTGTAACTAAACCATCAAAGAAATTGTAATTATTAATTAAATGGTTACTACAGTTAATTCAATATAGCTTAATGTTTTTATTTATCGATTACAGTATCATTAGACTTTACTGACAAATTATTTAGAATTAACCCATATTTTTTTAATTTTCTAATATAAGAATATAAAATAACGACTGACAACCGAAATACTACTATTCTCAGGTGTCCAAGAATGCAAATATAAGTACCAACTATTTAAGCTAATCATTTAATAACAAGTATGTTGTAGTAACTGGGCACTGTTTTAGAACAAATGCAATATATGAAATGAAGATTTCTGGCTGTTTTGATAATTTATTAATTGAATATATCTAATGGATATTTATTTTGAAGATTTAAATACAGCTATAAAATTTAAGTTATCATTTGAATCTTACTGTTAACTCCATTAAATTCTGGAAGAAACCTTCTACAAGAAATGATATCGTCTCTATTCACTTGAGAAATATTGTAAATACCCTAAATTTGAGGTATTATGTGAAACAGTGCTACTAAAATCGTATATTTGTTCAAAATTAATTAACTTAGTAGCTTTCAATAACAATAAATATTAAAAGCGGTTATGATCTCGGAAGTTGATGCACCCAGAAAAATATAATTATTAAACTCTAAAATTTGAGTAGTTTACTGTGAACATATTATCACCAATTATAAATTGGCCTAATCATTTTTTATTTAGAAATTGAAATTAACAATTTCTTGGATCTTTTTATTTTTTTTCCAAGACGTTTCTTCTTTAATAAATAAGGTAAACAAAAAAAAAGAAAGCAATAAAAATCATTATATCACTTTAAAAAGCATTTTAATCTCTTAGTTCATATAATTGCCTGTAGGTAACAGCACCTACCAAGAAATGGGAAACTTTAGTTTTAAATACGGCCACCAGATGCCAACACTTACCGGGAATTATTCATTTAGTTGGCCATAATTTTTATCAAATGTTTACAAATATTGTCACTAGATGTCTCTACTTTCTAGAAATTTACAAAATGATTTGATTTTTAAAATTGCAATTTTTGTAAAAAAAAAATCATGATTTCTATTAGGAGTTCAGACTGTCATAGGAGCTTCAAAACTTGTATCTTTATTAACATATATATATATAGTTAAGTTTTGTTCAGCCAACCAAAATTTTGCTTGTTTTTATTTTACATTTCCCAGTAAGTGCTATAACCTGGCGGTCATTTTGGAAATATTTGTTTTTTCTTACATTGTCACTTTTACTTTTCTGATTATGTACGTACAATTTACATAGATATTTTCTTCCCAACAATAGAAACTCCAAGACAAAATTATTCACATTTGCAGCTTTTCTTAATTTTATATTTTTATCTTTCTGTGATTTGTAACTGTATCGCATTAATTTCTTCATAATTTTGTGTTCATTAATAAATTTTGAATAGTCTTTCTGGCAGGTTGTTTCTGTTTTCTCATAGTTATATTTAAAATTTGGCGCTATGAAAGAACTAAATTCTGATTTTTTGTAATGCTTTATTTAGGATCATTAATTGACTTTTTTTTCTGGTAGAATGGATGATAAAAAGCGTCATACATTAATGATGCACTTTAACGAATTATGTACTTCTTTTTTTTTCACTTTTATTCCTATTATACTGTACATAATGTTTTGCTGTTCGTTAAGACCGCAGTGAAATATTATTGGAGTGGTTATCTTGAGAGCCAAAGTAGCAGAATTCTTGTACCCTTGAAAAGACAAAAGTATCAATCTCTATATTTCTTCTGGAGGACCCACTGCCACATCTGACATACATGTATTTTGTCTTTTCCTCATTATAGTAAGGCCCATACGACTCACTGCTTCTTGAAGGGCACGAAAAGCTTCTTCAATGCGGAAAGGGATCTAGCTATAATGTTCACGTCGCCTGCCGGAATTGTTCAGAATAGTGCCAGACGTCTGTATCCGAGAATCCCTGATAACCTTTTCTAAGGCTAAATTAGATAAGAGGCAGGCGAGAGCATCTCCATGCTTCAGTACTCTATTCGTTTTAAATTCTGGGGATATATCAGATTGGACACGCACTTTACATGTAACCTGCGCCATCGTTAGCTTGATCAACCTTATAAGCTTTTGCGGTATATTCATTTCCGCCATGTCTTCATACAATTTTGGGCGATAAACGCTGTCATAGGCACTTTTACAATCAATAAAAAGATGATGGGTTGATATTTTATATTCGAGGCTCTTTTTCAGGATTAACCGCAGGGATAATATTAATATCCGCAAATTAATTGGTAATGGTATATCACAAGTTAAACTATAGTTTTTAAGAAATTCTAACAAGAAATTTTCACCCTGAAAAAGGCAATAAATTTGCCGAAACGTCAGTTTAAAAAGAGCTTTTCTTATGACGGAACTTGAACATTTATTTTACACAATGCAGTACATAATTTCATGAATTCCTATATCCATTTTTTTTTTTTTTTTTAATTGTCAACTCCTTGTTCTAAACTTAACCGGTGGCGTTGGGATGTGAAATTGCTCCTTCACAAACAAATAGTATAAGATAAGTACTAGAGTATCAACTGAATTTGTTCTGTGCAAGTCTATGTTATCACACTGTTTTGACAAAAAACATCCTGATGATGGGCGTACGCCAAAAAAACCGGTCGATAACCATAAATATCTCTCGGAAAATATCACTGATATTTCGGTAGAAATTTGTTAACCAAGTATTTGTGAAATACCATTTATTGGCTGTTTTAATAGATATTTGCAACTTTCTTTAAAACACTCAAATAATTTTCTGTAAACTTGTTTAGATTTTATATAAATTAATTCTTTTAATCCCTTTTTTTGAAACTCATTAATGCTATGGACAAATGAATGACGAAAAATACAAGTTTCAAGTGAATTTCTTAATTGAAAACAAAATTGATAAACGCGGTAAGAGATTCTGTTATGGAAAAACGTTTTGTAATAATAAGATACCATATATTTAGGTATTATATTGTTATGATTACTATTATTTTGAGAACTTAAGATGCATATTATGTATTTTTTGTTTTGTTTTTGTTTTAGCAACATTTTACACTTCATTAGGTGCAATGGGCATTACTGCTGGTGCACATCGATTGTGGGCTCATAAATCTTACAAAGCAAAATGGCAATTAAGATTATTATTAGCTGCATTCCAATCGATTGCATTTCAAAATCATATATTCGAATGGGTTAGAGATCATAGAGTGCATCATAAATTTACCGACACTGATGCAGATCCACACAATTCTAAAAGAGGTTTTTTTTTTTCACATATTGGTTGGTTGATGGTGAAGAAACATAAGGATGTTAAAGTAAAAGGAAAAGCAGTTGATATGAGCGATATTGCAAAAGATTGGGTGGTTATGTTTCAAAAAAAGTGAGTAAATACATAAGAAAATGTCTTTCATATCTCTCTCTCTGGATATTATAGAAAAAAAGTTTACTTAAAAATAATGACAATGTTCAGAAGTTACTAGGATGTCAAAAGTCTATGAGATTTATTTAAAAAAAAAAAATAATATAAATAATTATCAATATCATATTTTCGGTAATCTGCAGCCAATTTTGAACAATTTGTACATATGGTCAGTTTGTATAAATATTGGAAGAACTAGACGGCAAAGTAGAGAATATTAAGAGGACTGATTCTCTATGTCTTCACTAAGATAAATATATTATAAATCCCAAAACCAATCTTCACAGTTTAACATAATATTTCTTCATGTTAGAAATAATATTATTTTGTTAATTATTATTATTATTGTTATTTTATTACAGATATTATTTGATTGTAATGCCGTTATTCTGTTTTGTAATACCTACAATGGTACCAATTTATTTGTGGAATGAAGGTGCATGGAATGCATGGTATATTGCTGGAGTACTAAGATATACTTTGTCATTGAATGGAACTTGGTTAGTAAATAGTGCAGCACATATCTGGGGAACAAAACCTTATGATAAGTGAGTTTTTATTTATATGAATATACTTATATAACTTTATTTATGTCAATATAGTAAGTTATGTACATCGTAAGTAATTGGTGGAAATTTCATCAAAATATGAAGTGATCAATGTTCTCTCTTATTTTTCTAAAAACTTTAAAGCTTAAAAGTAACTACATCTAATGAATTATAGAATTAAAACTTGTAAACAAAAGAACATGCATAATAAAATAATAATAAAGATAACCAAAGAAGGTGATTGGAGAAGGTTAATAAAGACACATAGGTTTATATTATTTTACTATATATTCTCATTACAGAAAATGTTTTACACTTAACTCATTCATTTTTATACTTTTTTAAAAATATCTCGTCAATCATTTATAGTTTTGAAAAAGTAATTACGTTTATTGGATACATTAGTAGCTAGATGCTATTTTTTTTTATTTTATTTTAAGAAGTGTATGACATCTTATTACAAGAAGTCTTATTTATAATAAAGTTCATAACATAGAATTCCTCTGGACATACGGATGCGAGGACTGGGGTTCAACCAAGAATTCCAACTGCTATCGCATTCAAGCTTTTCCTCCGAAGAATTACCAATGCCCCTTTCTAAGTTTCCAACCTAACCCTTCACACTGACCTCAAAATCCCGTTTGTCTATCAGTTAAAAAGAGCAGTTTACAAAAAAATTCTATGACCTCACATCCAACTATTCTAACCCTTTAGTCCAAAAACTCTCTTCCCTTTCTATCTCACACAACCCTTCCAGGAGACTGAATCGCCACTGACCCAGCGACTTCCTAACTTCATGTTAGCATTTCCTAGTAATAATTAGGGAGAACATCCACTGGGAGGCATCTCCTAACAAGACTTTCACGCCCTTTTTATGTCACGACCATCATATTCACTTATTATACTGTCTGTATAGTTGTGAATTACTTAATAAAATAATAAGAAATAAAAAAAAAAAACATAGAATCTGAATTCACAATCATCATTGGTTACTTGGAATATTCCTATGACCACCATGCGAACACAGGATAGAGATTAGAAAACTCTAAACTGGTTTGAACAAAAATTTAAACCTTTTTTTTCATTAAAGATTTTTGAATGATCCAATTTTGGTTTCTTGCACAATTATATCTATATATTTCAAATTCAGAATATTCATTCGATATTTTAAAAAATATAATAAATTTCCTTATTTATAATAAATCACAAATTAAGTAAAGTAATGGCTATTTTTTTTTTAGGCGGGCTCTTAACGTTCAACTAACTATCAAATTAGGTGTCGTGGATGGGGACGGAAGCATCTACTTTATCATTAGTGTTTTTCAAACGAACATAAAATGTAGTATTTTATACGCGGACTAGAAATGGGGACCTCCCCACTACAAAGTCCATGCTTATAACTACTATACCACAAATTATGTTGTGTAGCAAACCTTCTGCGCCAATTTGTTGCTATCAAATCCTTATTCCTGGAAGTACTGTGTATTAGAAATGTATAAGCAACCGCTCTTAATATAACTTCTGTGGGGGATTAAAAACTTGAACAAATAATCAATTTAAAAAGTATTTGATCTCCTTGTAATCATATTTGATAATGAAATACTGTAGAGGCAATAAAAGGATGACAAACATTATATTAGCGTCTTATATTTGGAAGCTGGTAGCATTTATATATAATAATATTTGTTTTGTTTTGTTTTTTGTTTCACAGGAACATAAGCCCTTCAGAAAACTTATCAGTGGCTATTGTTGCTTTTGGTGAAGGATGGCACAATTATCATCATGCATTCCCTTGGGATTATAAAACGTCAGAATTTTCTGGATATAAATTCAATTTAACTACAGCATTTATAGATTTTTTCGCTCGTATAGGTTGGGCATACGATTTAAAAACAGCTCCATTAGATATGGTAGAAAAAAGAGCGAACCGTTGTGGTGATGGTAGCCGTAAAATGCTTAGCCATAGTAAAAAGGAAAAACACAGGCACAGCCATATTGGAGAAGTATGGGGTTGGGATGATCAAGATATGACAGTTGAGGAAAAACAAATGGTCGAAATTACACATAAAAAGGAAAATTGATTTTCTATATTTTTAGAATTTCTTTTTCTTTTTTTTTTTTTATTATCCGTTTGTTTTTGTTTTTTTTTTTTCTTTCTTTGCGATGATATAATGATTTCATTCTATTTGATGTCATTTTTATTGTGAGTTATCGCGATTTCAACAATGCAAGAATCTAAATTATAATTACATATCTGAGTCACTATTTTTGTAATGCTATTTATGTATGCTTCTTCTTTATCCATGGGACTAGGATATTTTTAAAATGAGAAAATCAAAAATTAAAAACAAAAAAAAATCACTAATTGATTTTCTAAGTTAAAATAATCGAAATGTCATCCTGAAATCTTTTGATGTTTAACCATATAATAACAAAAAGTATAGAATTTCCCTAGGACATAAGCACGCATATTGTTTCATTCATTTTATTTTGTACAAGTGTATATATTAAACAATATTTTGGATTACAGATTATTGGATTATAAAAAAAAAAAAATTAATAAAGACTAAAGTTTAGTAATTTTGCAAATAAAGTATGTGATAAAATTCAATATTTACCTACAGCTATTAAAAAAAAAAAAAAAATTGATAAAAAAAGTAATTGAAAGGTGTGTGAGAGGGCTTAATTTATTTATTGCACTAATATGTGTTAGATTATTGATAATATAGTTATTAATTATGTAAATTAAGTAAAATAAAATAATAATATAATTACAAAAAAAAAAAAAAAAATAGTATAAAATAAAACAGAGTAAAATATGTTGTATATAACAAATACAATTTGTATGTTAATAGAAATGAATTTTTTTAAATATCACTAAGGATATTTAAATGAATGTGTGGATGGCTGTATGTTTCAGAATAGTTTTTCTTTTCAGTCATTATTGTAATATATAGAAATAAATAATGATTTATATAGTTGTTCTTGTTTTTTTTTCTTTTAATTTAATGCTGAAACCCCATTTTAATGATATATTAATATTCATTTCCTGAGAGAATCGGTCGCAAGAGACTCAACAGTATAGCACCATAACTAATAAACAAGGAAATTGAAAAAAAAAATAATACTGAGACAAAATAAATAATTATTTTAATGTGTGTATTTGACTGTGTTCAACAAACTGAGGCACACAGTTTCAACAGCCCATTTTTTTATGATAATATTTTACTGATGTTCATATTATACTTATGGACGGGGTCTACTTGTTTTACTCTGGCTCCCCCCAGTTTTCCAAAGAGAAGTCCCTTGGGAAGTCGGTCTTCCTCCAATCACTCTAGATGTTCCAGTTACCTTAGACCAGCCTGCTTCAACTGGCCACTATATTCACGTATCCATATAGCTCGTACAGATCTTTACTTTTACTATGGGCACCACACTCATTAACTAATATGGCCCCAAACATCTTAGTGAGAAATTCTTTTTCTTTTTTTTTTAAGAGTATGCATTTTATTCTGTTATTTCTGCTTACAAGCATTAAAATTTATGATATATTTTTATTATTGAATGAAATGTATATTTTACTCATTAGCATAATAATTAATATATTAATAATAACTTAATCTTTTAACTCAGAGATAGCGCATTGGGGCTTCCACACGAAAGTGTAGCCCTTAGATTTTCTCTTTTTTGAAGCCTCTACAGCTCCAGAGCTAGACAGAGTGCTGTCTCTTCACACTGTTTTTTTTTAAAGAGAGAACACTGTGTGAAGGCCGGTAGTGTTTTAAAAAAATAATAATCTTGCAAATTATATTTAGGCCATAAATTAACTACATATATTCATATTTAAGTAAATAATAAATTAAACAAAAACCATTTGTTTTATCTATATATATAAAAATTCAGCATCCGCATGTATGTGGCCGCAAAACTCGAAAAGTAGTCGATGGATTGACTTGAAATTTTTACACAACCTTACATTTCTATATAAAAGTGTTTATATATACTTTTATTCCGACGTTCCCACGGAAACGGGAAATTCCGAGCGTTTCGTGAGTTTGGCAGAAATAGGCTGACGCAGACGCGTTGCGATCTTGGCGTCTCTTTCCCGAAGATATTCTGAACAGAATACCTCAAGAAACGCAATCATGGCTTGGATTTCACAGAAGAAATATACAATGAAGCGCCAATCTTTATTGAAGATCTTTGTCTTGCAATGTGTGGCAAGTTGTTGGCAATATTGAGAGTAACAGTACCGTATAGGTCGATCAGTGCAACATTCGAGAGAGAACTGCTCAGAGA
>JAAEAF010005391.1:0-61705 GCA_011037195.1 Triatoma infestans | reverse complement strand
TTTGACAGATAACGTAGTGTCAGTTCCCATGGTGATACCTAAACGTAATATCAAGTTTGAACTTTCTACGATTTTTCGTTTTTGAGCTATGCTGTTCACATACATACACACACACAGAGACCATTTGTTAAAAACCACTTTTTTGGGACTCAGGGGACCTCAAAAACGGATATTTCCGGTGAAAACTCAATATCGAAAATTTGACACGATTACAATACTTTCTCTTACTAGAGGAGTAAGAGAAAGTAAAAATAGGACCTAATAATGACTTGAAGTACAGCCTTGTTTTTTTATCTCGAAAAATAGGTCGGATATTTTAAAAGCTAAAGTAGCCTTTGTTCGTGAGACTAGATCTCTTAGTCGATATAACAGTTTAGTCTTCTTTATATAATTCTCTCGTTATTATCTGCTTCCTATCTACCAAAAAAGTCATAACGACACCGTTTTTGTGAAAAAAAAATCAAGAAAAACCATTACAGTGTTGTTTCCAAATGAATATCCTTTTTGGTCAACAGAAAATTGATTATCGCTAAAGGAAAATTGAAGATAATAGAATACTACTCGATTGAAAAATAGCTCCGAAATATGTAGGGGATTCCCTATAAGGCCCAAAAGTATTGTGCCTTATTTAGGGGGACAAATGAACTGGATTATTGAGCCTTGCCTTAGGCAAATGCCTGATATTGCGTCTTCGTAACATTGCGTACTGACATTGAATCATGGCCCTGATTTACTACATCAGATGTAACACTTAAGAAAATTAATTACTTAATTATACACCTTTTAAGCCAAGTCTGTATGTTTTTTTTTTTTATTATTGTTATTTAGATTTTAATATGTAGATCAGGTAAGAACACTCGCAAGTTGATTTTAATAATCCTATTTAATTGCATGTTGCATATACCAAGTTAAATGTTACGTAATTCATATGCAGTATCATACATACCATAGCATTCTTAACAATATTATAATTAATTAAATATAAATAATATTAAAAGCATTCATATGATTAAATAAAATGTCATTTATTTAAGAAATCCCCCCCCTCGTTTTTTTATAAACATATTAATTATTATTTAGAGAAAGACGCATTATATAAACGGCGTTTAATATTATTTTAAAACTTCTAGATAATTTTACACCATTTTCTTGACAGTATAATTCTGTCGTCAAGAACTTTTTAAAATGGTGAGATAATTGGTTCATAATAATTTGTTTAGTGGATGGTAATAATAACACTAGCGGCTTTTTATATATATATTTAAACTATTCTCAAACTAGTGGATAGATAATAATTATTGGAAACTATTTACATGAGTGGGCTAACTATCATTATATTTGTAAATATTATGAATTTTTTTAAAATATTTATTAATCTTTTTTTAGTTGTACCATATTAACGGTAATCTATGATCGGGGATTAATATATTGTTGATACATACCCTATATTTAAACCGGAGGTACTCATTTCTGAGGCCACTTGGTACTCCACGGTATTTCAGGCTGAAGTATATGCTATGCTATAAAGGTCTGTGCTGAGGAGAACTTACGTATGGGCCCTAGGAATAAGAGATATGCATCTTTTCGGGCAGCCAGACAGCACTGAAGGCTCTTGGGGCATTCAGAATTACTTCTTCCCCAGTCAGGGAATGTAGAGACTCCCTGGAGGCGCTCTCCCTGCACAATAAAGTGCGGCTGGTATGAGTGACGGGACACAAGGGGATAAAAGGTTAATTAACTAGCCGCCCAACTGGCCAGGAATGGAGCGGACACCACTTTCTGTGGGCCGGAACCTGTTCTGGGGATAGCCAAAAAAGTATGGCGATGGCGTCTCTGTGATTCGGAGGGAACATAATCGTCACTGGAGGCTAAGTACTGGGGCATAACACGGCAAAATGGTTATGCCAGAGCTGTGTAAAAGAAGAATGAGAGACCCTGGGTGTAAGCAGGTATCATATTTGCCTGACAATGGGCTTGTTTATAGGGCACGGTCGGTTCAAGAAACATCTGCATAAAATGGGATTATTTGATTCGGAGCTTTTGTGTAGACTGTGTCAGGAGGAGGAGGAGGAGACGGCC
Organism: Triatoma infestans; assembly: GCA_011037195.1. NCBI lineage: Eukaryota > Metazoa > Arthropoda > Insecta > Hemiptera > Reduviidae > Triatoma > Triatoma infestans. The sequence goes on along the minus strand of JAAEAF010005391.1, from coordinate 59,626 downwards.
TCTCATCTGTTGTTTGATTGCATCGCAATCGGCAGAGTGATGTACGAGATCTTCGGCACGCTGGGACCGGAGGAAATCGTACTCCAAGAAGGACTTGTGGGGAAGGTTCTGGACCTCATGATGAGGGGAGGTTTCCTCTACTAGACTTTAGGGGTTGGCACTGCCTGGGTTAGATCCCCCCCCCCCGTATCATTCTATTCTACTCTATATCCTACATGATGGAATTCGGAGAATACCCAATTATATTTTTAAAATTTAAACATTTACTTTGTATTAAATTGCATTGAATTAATGATTAGAGATGTATTCTGGAGACAACCTGATCCATTTTTTTGAGGTCATCGTCCGCTTTCTGATCAACTTCAAGATATCTTCGACTTATAGATGGCAAAAATCAGTGTCCATCATAATCATGTAAAATGACTTTTTTATGCTTTCGGACTCCGCGAACCTAACCAAAATGACTGTAATGAGATCCAAATCATTAAAGATTCATGGGATCCGAAGAGCGGAGAAGCACACATTAAATGAATCAAAAGTTAGTTACTCCCTACCTAGGCCAGACGAGAAAGGAAGAGTTCGATTCATATAAATAGAGCAACAACAAGACAGTTCAGGATAGTTTTACAACCGTCTACAACCAGTCAGCAACTTATCTACTATCTTACTCATCACTCAGCCAGTCTGTCTCTTTATATTTCTCTGGCTGCTTAACTTCTATACTTGTAAAGTCCTATTCATTACACAGTGTTCAGCATATTATCATCTAGTTTATTTCTCTATAATCCATTCTCTCTATTCTTTCTCCTTCTCAAATCCATTATTGCATAGATTCTTGAGAAATTTGGTCAGTAACAATAAAAAAACCGTATTCCTATTCCTTCGGCAGACAAAGTGCGATAACTCGGCCTGTACCTTGATAAACGCCTTACCTGGAACCCACATACTCGGCTTAAGCGACAAGAACTTAACTTCCGATACCGAATGATCAAAAGGCTTCTTGACAGACAATCAAAACTAACTCTCTGGAACAAAAAAACACTCTGCATAGCTCTGCTCGCACCTATCTGGACATACGGACTCAAACTATACGGATCTGCAAAGCGCTCCAATCTTCATCGTATCCAATCCTTCCAATCCAGAAATCCTCCGCACAATAATCGATGCTCCTTTTTATGTCAGCAACCACAGTGACCTAAAACTCCCATTAATCCTAGATCTCGCCAAATCCCGATATATTAAATTCCATTCCAAACTTTCCCATCACTACAACGCATTGATTCGCAACCTGTCACAGATAAACACTTCCTGCTAATCTATCCCGAAGACTCAAGCGCCGATAGCCTCGCGATCACCTGCCTCGCTTGATAAAAAAAAAAAAGGGCATCCTTTGAATTCGCTTCAACCGGTGTCTATACTAACCGACTTATCATGGATGGTCATTATTGGATGGGCCCTCATTCAATTCTGCCACGTCAAGTTATTAGTTATTGTTTTTTTTTCTTTCTCTCTTTTTCAGTTTTGTTTTTTTATTTATTTTATGTTTTATTTTATTATTTGTTATATTATTATTGTCATCTCATTTGCTTGTTGTTGTATGATTCGCAGTTGCAAATAAAATAATTAAAGTAAAAAAAAATCAAAACAAATGTACTTCACTAACGTTTCGTCTTATATTAAGACATTCAAATATCTGATAGAATAAATAAAGACATCCTTCCGGACAAACAACAAATTAGGCAAAAAACTCCGCACTCGTACCGAGTTCACTGACCTGTATGACAGCAGTGGGGTCTACGAGTTGAGTTGCCCGGACTGTGACAACATTTACGTGGGGCAGACCGGCAGAAAAATCAAGGAACGATTTACCGAACACATCAGATCATACAAATACGACAAAGTTGACTCAAATTACGCCAATCACCTAAAAACTAACAAACACAAACCCGATGACATAACGACCACGTGAAACTAATACACTCTGGCCACAAAGGACGACGACTTGACATAGTAGAACAACTCGAAATATATAAGCGAAAAACACAAAACTTAATGAACAGACAAAATTTGCTAGTGAACCATTATTCAGAACACTCTTCCCACAATAGCAACAGAAACACAATTTACACACGCAACAAATAGTTCTTAAATAGATTTTAAGGTTAGGTTTAGTTTTAAATCTACTATGTACATATAACTTTACTAGTTTAGATATATATATATTTAAAAAAAAAATTGCGTATTTGGATGATGTATGTGAGTGATGATGTGACATGGTTTGTGGGATGCATAATAAAAAACTTAATTATATAAGAAAACATAATTAGGTATACATGCTTGCGAGGATGTGAAGGTTGCGTGAAAAAGTGAAAGAATGACTGGAATTTCTTAATTCTTTGGAACTGGAAAACTTAATTATATAAAAAATCGTTCAGTTTTAAACGAATGAATGAATTTTAAAATGTTAGTTTAATCGTTGTTTAATTTTATTTAGATTTATTTTGTGTATCTTATTTTTTATTTTTGTATATTCTTAATATTTTGGTTAGTTAATTGTGAAATAAGTCTCCCTCCAACAACAGAGTTTAAAGATTAGACCCCCGCGTCCACTGTAAGAAAAGAATTTGGCATTTAACAACCCAAACACGTGTTTTCCCACCCATCTGGCCACATCCCTTTACCTAGTTTAAGAGTTTAGTATTTAAAAAACACCTCAGTTAGTGTGAAACTAAGTCTCTGTACGAGTCTGTGTTGGCACACTGTCTGAAGAACGCATCCTGAAGATGGGCGAACGCCCGAAACCGGTCGATAACCACAAAATGAAGCAGGCTACCACGGAAAATGTCTCTAATAAATAAAGAGACTGTAGAGGGATAAGTACTTACGTATTTACGCCTACGGCAAGTAGAGAAATGATTATATTGTTGCCTAGTAGAGTGCAAATATTTTAAAGGAAATCGTTAGAGATTTTTTGAGAAAATTCCAAAAAAAAAAAACCTCTCTGCAAGAGATGCACTTTACTCGATTTTCTTCAAATTTGGAATTCTAGCAACGCTTCTTGTGTGTATTAATATTAGATAGTAGGTGGCAGAACCATATATTGTATTGATGTGATACTTTATAGAAAAATCTTAACTTTACTAGTCCTGGTTCCCCGAAAAAATATTATAAAATAAAGGTTATTATGTATTAATGTTTGTACATAGTGTATGAAATTCCATGAAAAATAATCGGAACTTTTTTCGAGAAAAACACGAAAAACTGAAGCAAAAAAAAATGTTTTCCCGAAACCTTCGTGTTTGTTGCGACGGAAGTACCTAAAACTTTAATATCTAATTTGAGTTTCCTGCAGTGTTTTAATTTTTAAGATTATTTTTTTTTTTTTTTTGCATTAGCGTTTCGCCATACAGCCAGCGCTCATGTCATTATACTATAATATATTTTAAGGGAGGGAGAGTGTTCAGAGTATGACGATTTTTATTCAAAAGGTGTTTATTATATTAGGTATCATTATAGGTCTTTTCCTGCTTTAACATTATAACCTAGCCGCATTTGTAGTTTTTAATGAATTCGTAGAGTAAATTTAGAATTGCGAATATCTGAGAAAATATTATTTGATTATACTAGAAAGGAGCGGGCAGAAATTTAAACAATTCATCAAATAATTTTTTCCTTTGGATGGAAAATAATGGGCATACCATTACGACATGATGGAAGTCCTCTTTAACTTTGCAAGTTGCGCAAAATGGGGAGTCTCTTTGTCCTATTTTAAACAAATAAGCGCCACATACAACGTGGTTGGATCTCAGCCTGCTAATTGCGGTTACCATATGTTTTTACAAGCCACCATTTTCTTAAACCAAGGGACTGTGTCAACTCTCTTCACATTATCTTTGTAGAAATTACCCTTCGTGCTAGAGGCTTCGTATTGCTTTTGCCATTTTTCAACTATTCTTCTCTTTAGTATCCCAGTATTCCAAGTATTCCCCTGACACCGCTGCCTCTTTGGCTAATAAATCGACGGTTTCGTTATGTGTGAGCCCACTATGCCCCTTAATCCATATGAAATTTACAGAGATATTTTCGTTTTTTAAAATACTAATTAACTCCAAGATTTCTGTTAAGATATGGTTTGGGGGAGGTGAGTGCAGAGAATTTTTTAACCAAAATTTTTAAGATATTCTGTTAATACGCACAAACATATAAAAAACTTGAACACAATAAATCCACACTTCCGGTTAAAATGGGTATCTCTTCCGGCGAAGATTTTCAAATACGTTGGTTATAGTAAAATGGTAATATCATACTTTAAACTTGCTGCTGTTTCTCTGCGTGTTTGAGATATAATATGTTCGCATTTGAACTATTCACCAAGAACATTTTTTCATAAAACTCTGATTATCTCAAAATACGTATTTCCGGTAAAAGCCCAATTAAGAAGTTTCACAATAGTTGCTTCTTAGTGCAATGTACTAATTATCAACTTTTTTTTTTTTACTTTCTCTTACTCCCTAGTAAGAGGAAGTATTGCAATCTTGTCAAATTTTCGATATCGAGCTTTCACCGGAAATATCCGTTTTAAGGTCCCCTGAGTCCAAAAAAAATGGTTTTTAGCAAATGGTCTGTGCTTGTGTGTATCTATGTGAGCAGCATAGCTCAAAAACGAAAAACCATAGAAAGTTGAAACTTGATATTCCGTTTAGGTATCACCATGGAATCCTGACAGTACGTTATCTGTCAAAATTTCTCAACCGGAAGTACCTCTTTACTAGTTGGTTCTTTTACTTTTTTGCGTTTTTCTCAAAAGTGGCTCCGACAATTTTCTTGAAACTTGGTATATCAAGTAAACATACAAAGAGCTACAACTTTTATTTAAAACATTTCTCTGGGAAAATTCATTTAAGGGCAGTTTTGGGGATAGGTTTACCTCTAAAGTGGTTTTACAGTTTATTAGACAATTCTGTCATCTAAATAATGTTAATTAGAATTTAAATATGTTGTTGAAATTCCGAGTTTGAAAAAAATCGGATATCCGGAAGTGTGTTTAAGTTACCACTTTACTTAAATGATTTTTTTTCAGTTTTTCGCGATTTTCTCAAAAAATGGATCCGACGATTTTCTTGAAATTTCTTATATAAACTAAACATACAATGATCTCAACTTTTATTTAAAAATTCTCTGGGAAAATTCATTTAAGGGTACTTTTAGGGGAGGGGTAGGGTTATGTTTTTTCTCTAAAGTGCTATCATAGTTTGATTATACAATTCTATAATCCAAAATAAAAATTTTGGAGTAAGAGAAAATTTGTGTGAGTGTTTCATACCAGATTTTTTTATATATAGTTAAATTCTTGGTTATAAATTATTTGTAACTCAAGTTTCTTTTTCTCTTTATATTAAATTAATGATATTTTTTTTTGTTTTGTTTTGTTTCAGGTAAGTCTTGTTTGAGTGTTCTAAATATAGAAAGAATAGACTGAAGCAACAGAACACTTGAGATTGGCCAAATGGTAGAATATAAGAAAGGTATGGATAAAAGAAAGAGACCTACATTGAGTTGAGGGTGAAGTCATTAAATCTTCTACTCTGTGTGTGTGTATTGTATAGTTAAGATAGTTTGTTTAGTAAAGTCTGAGAGTCTGGCCATACACAGGTAAGGAGGGGTGGGAGTATATTCCAAACGACTACTCCCAACTGTTATTATCTGTCGGTATACCAAATCACAGGGCGGTCAGTACAGCCTTCGGCACGATCTTTTCCACTCTACCACCACAACCATTTCTTTCGGGATTCACTCTTCTTCAGAACTGAGACCGCCTCTTGCTATCCACTCATCTCTAAAATCTTATTTATTTTTCTTCTTTTTTTTTTTTTCTTTTCTCAATTCTTCATTTTCTCTCAGTTTATTTTTTTTTTTGTTTCTTTAATATTTACTTTTGGAATTATTCGGAAGTTAACTTTAATTACATTAAAGGAGGATGCATATATACAGCGTCTTATATACCCTTTTATCCGTTAGCAATATTTCTTATTTAATTTTCATCATATAATTTGGGGGGGGGGTAGGCTGGCTATAAAAGAGATGGTGGGGATTTTACTTATATTCCTGAGGCGGCCGGCCTTATGTGGAGCGCTCTGTGTCAAAACCAAGAAAGCTTATTTATAGCTAAATTACAATTTGCGTATGAGCTCTAGGAATAGGGAGATATGCATCTTCTCGGACAGCCAGGCTGCTCTGAAAGCACATGGGGCATTCAGAATCACTTCCCCCATAGTCAGGGAGTGTAGAGACACCCTGGAGGCGTTATCCCGGCACAACAAAGTTATGAACTAGCCTACCAACTGGCTAGGGACGGAGCGAATATACCTTTTTGTGGGCCGGAACCTTTTTTGGGAATAGCCAAAAATATGGCGAGGGCGTCTCTGAGAGAATGGACTCGGAGAGAGCATAATCATCCCTGGAGGCTAAGTACTGTGGCAAGACACGGCAAAATGGTCATGCCTGAACTGTGTGGAAGAAGAACCAGAGAGACCCTGGGTCTAAGCAGGTATCAGATCTGTCTGATAACGGGCCTGTTTACGGGGTATGATAAGCTCAAAAAACATCTGCACAAGATGGGATTGGTTGATTCCGGAGCCCTTGGGTAGACTGTGTCAGGAGGAGTAGGAGGAGACGGCCTCTCACCTGTTGTTTGATTGCGTTGCAATCGGCACATTGACGTACGAGATCTTCGGCTCGTTAAGACCGGAGGAAATCGTACTTCAAGAAGGCCTAATGGGAAAGGTGCTGGATCTCATGAAGAGGGGAGGTTTCCTCTACTAGACATTAAGGGGTTGGCACAATAAGCCTCAATGGGTAGGCTGCAGTGCCTGGGTTAGATCCCCCCCCCCCCGTATCATTCTATTCTACTCTATTCTATTCCCAATTATATTTTTAAAATTTAAATCTTTATTGTATTGAATTAATTATTAGAGATGTATTCTGGAGACAACCTGATCCATTTTTTGAGGTCATCGTCCGCTTTCTGATCATGTTCAAGATATCTTCGACTTATAAAAAAAATGTATATCATAATAATGTAAAATGACTTTTTTATGTTTTCGGACTCCGCGAACCTAACCATCATTGAAGATTTATGAGATCTGAAGAGCGGAGAAGCATACATTAAATGAATCAAAAGTTAGTTACTCCCTACCCAGCCAAATTGACAAATTGATTTAAACAACTTCAATCCCCGCCCCCAACCTCTAAAATTAATTTTTATTTTAAAAAAATGTTTCAAATAAAAGTGATAACATTGTTATCTATTCAGCAAACATTCCAAATTTATTAGAATGTCGTTGTAATAGTTAACGAGAAAATTTAAAAAAAAATTCAGAAACCTATTCTGTAAAAATTACAATTCCGATTAATCGATTTAAATTTAAAATTCTATCAAGGTTTCTAATAAATATTAATAACATTTATGTGGTAAAACCATAGATTATACTGAAATGTTACTTTAGTAGAAGCATAAAGCTATTGTTCCCCCTCCCTCCCCACCCCCGAAAAACACCCAAAAAACCAATATTTTAACGCTAACTTTTTAGGAATTATGACCATTTTGTGGGGGGGGGGAGTTAAATATTAAAAGATGATAAAATGTACAATTTTTTGAAAATGGTTGAAAAGCTCAGACCATGGTTTTGTATGAACGTTTATTTTGATCGCCAGTGAGGTGAAGAAACACCCACCCTCTTCTAAGTATGGCCAGTACAACCTGGTGTACACCCTATTTAATATTAAAACTAAATAAACAAGTAATTAAAACTAAACAAACAAAAAAAACAAACTTTATATCTTTGAAAGTTTATTCGACGTTTCGGACACTTTTGGTATCCTTCCTCAGGAAGTGTTAAGGAAGAAGAAAGAAGAGAGAAGAAGGAGAGGAGAGTTGTATGTTAGAGGAGATTATTCCTACTCTCTCTTCTCTATCTTCTTCCTTAACAGTTCCTGAGGAAGGACACCAATAGTGTCCGGGAACGTTGAATAATCTTTTAAATTTTAAATTTTTTTTTTTTGACCCCCACCCACCTAATAATTTGCTTGTTTAAAATTAAACATTTTGTAAAAATTTTGAGTTTAAAGTAAAGTAGTCAATCATAAATTGCAGTAAAAGAAAGTCCGGTGTGAGTGTTGCACACCAATTTTTTTTGTTTTAATGACTTAATTTTAAATAAATATTATAATAGGATACACTAGTAGCATACCACTGAACTAAATAGATCAGGTTGTTTTGAAAAAAATATAAAAAAAATAAATAAATAAAACGTAAACATTCAATAAAAGGGGGATAGGTGGGAGAGGCCGGCCAGTGTTACCGAGATAGATTGATGATGGATAAGGTTAGAATAACATGATTAATAGATATAGTTAACAGTAGGGATTGTTTCGGTCAGTGTTCGTGTATTGAGATACCCCCCACCCTTCCAAAGGAATAGTAGGGGATGGAATGTTTTTGGTTAAGTTGTAGTAGAGGCGCTGTGGTCCTTTATTGGAAGAGTAGTGAGGGGAGTGATATGTAAGGTCTAAAATAGGGATACAGTAGAAGTTGGTGTGTGTTTGTGTGTGTGTGTGTGGTAATATAATATACTACTCACACATAAACAACATAAGACACGCTCGTCATCCACTGTGGGTTTTTACTCCTTTAATAGGTTCGTGATTGGTCTCTTTCTGTTCTGTTCTTCTCCTTCATTCTTTTATAAGAACATCATTATACTTTCCTTTTTGTTTGTGTGTTTGTATGTGAGTGAGGCTATACGGCTAAGGGAACTTATACACAAAGAGTTATATAGTATAAAATAAAGGGGTACCTGGATTTATATATTTTTTTTTTTTTTGCTTTCTTTGTTTATATGGGGGGGGCCCATTTTCAATAATTGCTTGTACAAATTTTTTTTTTTTTACTTTCTCTTACTCTTCTTGTAAGAGAAAGTATTGTGGTCGTGTTAAAATTTTGAAATTGAGTTTTCACTTACCAAAAAGGTAAGCTCGAAACTTGGTTGTTCTGTTTAGGTACCACCATAGAGGTAGGTTAAATTCTTTATTAAAAGACATTTACCACGGTGCCTACTGGAGTCATAGCCGAAGGGATATAAGGCTTAAATTGGGTCTACTAGCAGGGCATTTTATAGGTTAAATACGTACAAGCACTAATTACTACATGCAGACAACACGTTATGCCAGTAATAGGGATTGTAAATTTACCGACTTCCGGTAATTCGGTAAATGAAAATTAAAATACCAGTTTACTGGTAAGTTACTGGTAAATTTTTTTCCTGATAAATAAAATTAAGGTGATGAAACATATAAATCATTTTGATTTCCATTTCACATTTTTTTATTTGAAAGATATAGAATATAAAAAATCTGGTGAGAAACACTCACACAACTTTCTCTTACTCCTGTTCTCAAAATTATAATTGACAAAGGTTATAGTTTGTGTACCAAATGTAACGAAATTCGTCGAAAACTGAAAAAAGTGTTCAGTACAAGCGCACTTCCGGCTTACTGATTTCCTTCAAACTCGGAATTTTGGCCACCTATTTATTTCTAATTAATTTCATTTGGATGATAGAGTTGTATAATCAAGTATGATGCCACTTTAGAGGAAAAACTGTAACCCTACCCCCTCTCCTAAAGTGCCCTTAAATGAATTTTTCCCAGAGAAATGTTTTATATAAAAGTTGTAGATCTTTGAATGTTTAGTTTATATGTGAAGTTTCAAGAAAATCGTCGGGGCTATTTTTGAGAAAATCGCAAAAAAGTGAAAAAATCATTTAGTAAAGTGTTAAAAACAAATGCACTTCCGGTTATCCGATTTTCCTCAAACTCGGAATTTCAACAACATATTTAATTCTAATTAACATTATTTAAATGATCGAATTGTCAATAAACTGAAATATCACTTTAGAGGAAAACCTAACCCCACCCCTCCCCCAAAAGTGCCCTTAAATGAATTTATGCAGAGAAATGTTTCAAATAAAAGTTGTAGCTCCTTGTATATGTAGTTGATGTACCAAGATTAAAGAAAATCGTTGGAGCCATTTTTGAGAAAAACGCAAAAAAGTAAAAAAAAATCTAGTAAAGTGGTACTTCCGGTTGAGGAATTTTGACAGATAACGCACAGTCAGATCGCATGGTGATACCTAAACGGAATATCAAGTTTCAGCTTTCTACGGTTATTCGTTTTTGAGCTATGCTGTTCACACACACACACACACACACAGACCCTTTGCTAAAAACCACTTTTTTGGACTCAGGGGACCTCAAAACGGATATTTCCGGTGAAAACTCAACATCGAAAATTTGACACGATTACAATACTTCCTCTTACTAGGAGTAAGAGAGAAAGTAAAAATATAAAAATACAACAGAAATAATATATATATAACCTAATACCACTTTTATTGATTACCATTTTTTTTTTAAAATAACTTCTCAAGAAACTTAAAATTATTTAAAGTTTTATCTCCAAATTTTGAATCTAATTTTTGTACAAAATAATCCAGATCCCTCAGAATACCTTTTCTGATTCAACACTTGATGGACGAATGGTTATTAAATAATCCAATACTAGCTGAATATACTTGCACCGTACTTTTCCTTGGCGGAAGTACTCTTAATTTTTTTTTTTTTACTATTTGTTTCCAATCTTTCGTATTAACACAATATTTTCTACATAAAAATTTCTAGTATGGATTTTCATTTACCGAATTACTGGTAAATTTTTGAAATTTACCGTTAACTTTAACGAACTTTTTTTTTTTTGTCAATTTATCGGTTAACCGGTATACAATCGCTAGCCGGTACTGCAAGGCTGAGGTCGAAACCCCCGGTATAAAAGCTTTGTGACTGTGGTGCCGGCCGGTCTGAAGATTTCTTCAACTGGGGGACAAGTAATCCTGAAGCTTCGCGCTTCATGGTGGAGCCAATTTTAGCTTTGCTAAGCCTGAATAAGAACGTGAAACTGAAGGATGTGCTATAATCCCCAAGGGATCCACAATAGTCTTCTCATTACAAGCCGCAGATGGAATGAGGCTTTGCCCTCCCCGTTCTTCAATCTAATCTAATCTAGGTGCCCACCGCCCCGGGCATCTAACACTAAAGTTTTTGGGTCAAAATTCATCAACTCATCAACCGGGAAGTTTGCTGAATTTCTTTTATTACTAGATATATATATATATATTATATATATATATATAATATGATTTTCATTAAACTTTGCAATATTATTTAGAGAAATGTAAACAATGGGTTTTTAACTTTATGTCCATCAATTATGGATATCACAAGTTAACTTTTAAACATAAATCATATAATAAACAACATATAATATAATAACATTTCTGAAATGCAAAGATTTTGTAACTATAATAATACAGTTCCATTCATTGGTCGTCTTTTATAATAGTATTATTCAACATACTATAATGTAATTAAATGTAAAATAAATAAATAACATTAGTATAAGGCAAAATGCTAAACAATATTATTAATAGAATAAAAATCAACAGATTATGTTTTATTATATATATAAATATATATATAATATTGTGTAAGATATAACAGATATAATAATTGTTGGTAATGTTTATGTTAATATTTGTAAATTATATACCATATTTATTGCATATTGTGTTTAATGTACTACTAGATGAATGCAAGTGTACGATCGCGTATTTTAAAAATAAATAGACCATAGTTCATTGCATGATATTGGAATGTAATTTGTTTGTTTACGTACATTATTGATATTCTTTGGAGTTATTTATTTATCTCTAGTATTTTTATAACTTATTATTTTTTAATGAATAAATGAATACTCTATATCCATAAATTGTAATTAAAATTTTTGGGATTTGTATTAAAAAAAAAAAAATGCATTTTGTTGTTTAATGATAAAATAGAATTATTATAAATATAAATATATATAAATAAATAAATAATTATAATAATTCGATATTGTCATTAAACACACTCGCACACATAGTAACATAATTTTATAACATCCCCACCTATATACAAGCAACAAGTGTGAGTGTAACAGAAACATTAGGTTAAAGTGAACCCTTTACGCGAACTTGATGGGTGAATATGCTCGTGTCAGTGGATAAAAATCCAAAACCTGTCAGGAACAAAATGAATATGCATGCTATGACGGGATAAAGTTCCAGATGTTACAATTTTTTAATTGATGGATATAGTCAAAAATCTTCGTGTCTGATACGGTGGTAGTACCCTAAATGGAATACCAAGTTTGAGCTTCCTGCAACTTTTCGTTTTTGAGATATTCTGTTAACTGAGACACACACAGATACTTACAAAGCATTCGATAAATTGTTTTTTTTTTTTTTGTATTCAGGGGACTTCAAAATCATTGGTATTTCCCAGTGAAATCTTAATTTAGACAATCTTGCACAATCGCAATAGCTGTTTACAAAATTGTAATTGACAGATTTTAATATGAACTAAATTTAATTAAATTCGTCGATATATTTTTATGGGGAAAAAAATTGCGTAAACTGAAAAAAAAAAAAAAAAAAAACTGTTCAAAATAAAAACACACTTCCGATTTATTAAATTTTCTTGAAACATGACATTTTGGCAATCTATTTATTTTCTAATATTAATTTTGTTTAGATGGTAGAACTGTGTGGTAAGCAACTATGGTAGCACTTAATAGGAAAACATTGGCCCTCTCCCTCACCGAAAAACCACTTGAATGACTTTACTAAGAGAAATATTGCGCATATTAATTGTTTTAGCACTTTATATGTGAAATTCACATTCCATAGTTTAAAGTAAATCTTTGGACCCATTTTGGAGAAAATCGCGAGAAAAAAAAATTTAGTAAAGTGATACTTCCGGTTGAGGAATTTTGACAGATAACTTGGTGTCAGGTCCCATGGTGATACCTATAAACGGAATATCATGTTTGAACTTTTGAAAGAAAAACTTTCCTATGGCTAAAAACTCCGTTCAATGGTCCAGAGAGCCTGTCCTGGGGATAATCGGTGGAACGGTCCGTGCAGCAATCGGAGATTGGCTTTGAAGCAAGTATGAGGAGCTCTGGAGAGTTAGCCCAGGTGCCATACACATAAAAGGATGATTCCAGGATTGTGTAAATAAAGAACCAATATGACCCTTAGAGCCTGGGTAGAGGAACTAGATTTCTCTGGTGACTGATGCTATTTACGGGTCATGATAGGTTCAGGAAGCAATGGCACAAGGGTGGGGGCTAATAAGCGCTGAACCCTTGTGCAGACTATGTCAGGAGGCGGAGGAAGAGGAGGAGACGACCCCTTACCACCTGCTATTTGATTCCATTCCAATAACCAAATTGCGATACAAAACCTTTGGTATCGGAGACATTTTCCGTGGAAGCCTGCTTCATTTTGTGATCATCGACCGGTTTCGGGCGTTCGCCCATCTTCAGGATGCGCTTTTCAGACAGTGTGCCAACACAGACTCGTACAGAGACTTAGTTTCACACTAACTTCTCTGTTAGAGACTAAGTTAGTGAGTTAGTGTGAAACTAAGTCTCTATACGAGTCTGTGTTGGCACACTGTCTGAAAAGCGCATCCTGAAGATGGGCGAACGCCCGAAACCGGTCGATGACCACAAAATGAAGCAGGCTACCACTGAATAATAATAATAGCTAAAAACCACTTTTTTCAAACTCAAGGGACTTCAAACGTGTATATAGAAAATATGACACGATTAAAATATTTCCTCTTATTATACTTTAGGAATAAGAGAATGTAAGGAGAATTCCTCCTGTGTATGCGATAACTTCCGGTTTGGCTCTCTAAATATTTTTTATATAACATTTAAATAAATTGTTTGTTTTTAAGGTACAAGTTTTAGAGCTAAGGAAAGTTATTAGAAACAGAAATTTTTTTTTTTTTTTTTTTTTTTTTTTTTTTAGTTTTATACAATAATTATTACAAAATATATAAAACTAGCAAATATGGAAACCATTGCTAATTCAGCTATCTAACCAACCTTCTGTTACGATAATATCAAGGATTTATTTTTAAAAGATATTTTAAGATAAGAGTTTTTTTTAATGTTATTTTCTATGATAGTATAGCCATTTTCAATTATAAGATACTGTGTAAAATATAGATAATACTTAAGTTATTTAAAAGTTAATTGCAGTGGTTAAAAAAAAAAATATATGTGTTTCGATTAGTTTATGTTCCTTATGTTAGTTTTTTTTTTTTTTTTAATTTTATGTATTAATTATAATTTTAATGTATTCTTTTCTTCATATTAGGTTTTTACTTTATCTGATTATTAATTAATAATTTTTTTTTTTTTCTAATATTACAGTTTATTTACGACGTATAATAAAAGTTTAAACTACTATAACGCTTTTATAGCTGGATATCGTCACTGAATATCGAACATTGAATATCGTCACTAAATATTGAAAACAAAATGTGGTGTGAAACACTCACACGACTTTCCCTAACTATATACTAATTAACATTGTTATAATTGACTATTTCCTAATCAAATATATAATTTTTACTGTTTGTTTAGTAATCTGTTAGGACGACTTTTTTTTTTAACTTTCTCTTACTCCCCTAGTAAGAGGAAGTATTGTAATCGTGTCAAATTTTCGATATCGAGTTTTCACCGGAAATATCCGTTTTGAGGTCCCCTGAGTCAAAAAGTGTTTTTTTAACGTGTCTGTCTTTGCTTTTATATATGTATGTGAACAGCATAGCTCAAAAACGAAAAACCGTAGAAAGTTGACAATTGACATTCCGTTTAGGTATGACCATGGCATCTAACAGTACGTTATCTGTCAAAATTACTCAACCGGAAGTGCCACTTTATAGTTTTTTATTTTTACTTTTTTGCTTGTTTCTAAAAAATGGTACCAACGGTTTTCATTAAACTTAGTACCTAAAACTACACATACAAAGAGCTACAACTTTTATTTGCAACATTTCTCCAGAAAATTCATTTAAGGGCACTTTTTGGTGGAGAGGTGGGGGTTATGGCTTCCTCTAAAGTGCTATTTTAGTTTTATTAGACAATTCTGTCATCTAAATAATGTTAATTAGAATTAAATATATTGTTGAAATTCCCGGGTTTGAATAAAAATCGGATGACCGGAAGTGCGTTTACTTTACCACTTTAATAAATGATTTTTTTTTTTTCACTTTTTCGCGATTTTCTCAAAAATGGCTCCGACGATTTTCTTGAAACTTTTTTATATAAACTACACATACAAAGGTGTACAACTTTTATTTAAAACATTTCTTAAGGAAAATTCATTTAAGGGCACTTTTAGGGGAGGCGGTGGGGTTATGTTTTGGTCTAATGTGCTATTATAATTGATTATACAATTCTATCATCCAAACAAAATTAATTAAAAATAAAGAAATGGCCAAAATTCATAGTTTCATGAGAAATAGTAAACCGGAAGTGCGCTTTTACTGAACGGTTCTTTTGTTTTCGACGAATTTCATTAAATTTGTTACACAAACTATAAAATTTGTCAATTATAATTTTGAGAACTGAGGAAAGTATAATCTCTCCCACCTTCAAAAGACTATAAAGTTTTTTTTTTTTTTTGGAAACAGTTTTAAACAAAATGGTTCTTGCATGTATCGTTGGAGCCGAAAAGTTTATTTAATAAAGTGGTACTTCCGGGTTGACTGATTTTTTTTGTGATAAAACCATACTGTAAGGGGCTTCATGACTTGTCAGAGGCAATTTTTCGTTTGTGAGTTATCCTGACCGACTTCCACACACGAATTTCTTAGAAACTTCTTTTTCATACTCATTAGACCTTAAAAACGTATGTTTCTGTTGAAAATTCGATATCAAAAATTTGACACGATTACACAATACTTCCTCCCAACAACACAGCAGTTAGGAAATGTAAAAAAAATTGAAATGTAAGATTTGTCAAGTTGATTCATAAAAAAAATAGAAACTATTTTAAATTTTAAATCCAATATTTTTAATGGAATTAAAGAAAAGCAATTTTTTTTTTCGAATTTTATGGTTCTCTGGAATTGAAAAATGTGTTTTTTAAGGTCATTTAAAGTATCCCCCTTTCACTTGGTTTCACTCTCTCTCTTTGCGTGCGTGTGTGTGTATCTGTGTTGATAGCATAATTCACAAAAGTACAATCGAAGAAAATTCATACTTTCATTTTTAGATAACACGTCCGTCTTTTTTAGATAATACATCATTTAAAAATAATACCTTAGCTATCAATACGAAAGTCTCTTTCATCTAGAATTCTCTCTTTTACTAAATGGTATTTTCGTACAGTTACAGTTTCAGTGCAGTGACGATGCATTAAATATAAAATACAAAGCAGAATTGTTCAATAGATTGGTATACGAAAGAATCGCTGTGTCTGCTACATTGTTGGTATAGCATAACAATCGCTAACTTTTTGCCCTTGGGCGTGAGAACGATGTTTTTTTTCACTTTTTGGATGATATGTGGCGATGAATAATTTTGGCCCAGTATAGTAGTCAAATGGCAGAGATATATGGTTGCTATCTTCGCACCATACTCGAGCCAGTAAACAGATTTTGGGGATCTGTCATTTTGGTTTAAATTTAAACTTAACAAGCTTTGTAGCTTTTTGACAGAGACGCTCCACATAAGTTTTGCTCAGATATATAAGTATAACCCCTACCACCATTTTTTAGCCCAATTAAACATTTAAACGTTGTAATTAAAAAAAAAAATATATATTTGTTAATCAAGTTGTATTGATTGGGTTAAGAGAAAGTTTTTACTAAGAAGAAGTAATAGGGAAGGGAATAGCTAAGCTAAGTGGTTAGCGTACTGGACATCCACGCGGAGGACCCGGGTTCGAGCCGAATGCTACTCTTAGATTTTTTCTTCCTAGGAGCCTCTACAGCTCATTGTCTGTGCAACACTGACAGTGTTGTCTGTAACGAGAAAACACTGTCCGGTGGCCGTCAGTGCACTGAGAAGGCTCCGGGCGCCAATGACCATAGATGTTGACGCGTCTTAAAAAAAAGAAAAAGATCGTGCTTCTTCTTGTGGTCATCGGCCGGTTTCGGGCGTTCGCCCATCATCAGATTGTTTTTGTAAAAATATACTTGTACAGAGCAGATTTAGTTGATATACTCGCATATATTGATACAGAATGTATCAATTAAATTTGCTCTGTGCAAGTCTATGTTATCACATTCTTTTGACAAAAAAAAAATCCTGATGATGGGAGAACACCCGAAACCAGTCATTCTTTCCCGTGATACCCCTTTCCTCTTGGTACTAGGGGGTAGTTTTAAGACCGTGCCTACCCGTTCAGGTTTACCGGTCCCCCGTTGCAAGCAACGGGATCGTTTAACAAGAAGGGGATATCACCAGCATGAAAGGACTTTTAGTGCAATGCCCGACCATAGCAGAAGTGCCGAAGCACTCCCCCCGCTTGACCCATTTAAGGGCAGATTGAGATACGCTCAACCAGCGCGCAGAGTGATCCCACGACGTGGTAACACTCCACTCCTAGAACCTAGGGAAGGCCCCCCATCCCAGCAGGCTCTGGTGAACCGCGCACACCCAGCAAATGCGCGTCCAGCTACGGGCTGGCACCGGGACTTAATTTATATTGCGAGTCTCTTCCCGCTCAACTAATGACCTCGGTCATTGGAGTTATTGCTTAAAACACGGCCACTACGAATCCAACCTCAATTGCAAGCAGTTGGCTTGGAAACTGGTGCTTGCACCCGTAGTTCAAACTCTAACGAGCTAGCGTGACTGTTCGCACCGCCCGTTGGATCTACACATTCCATCTACTGATTTCCGTCCACTGCCTCAAGCACAGGGGTTCAGTGACCTAGGATACTTACAGGCAACCCTGCAAGGGGAAAGCATCAGGATTGAATTCGGTGGGAGGTGGGAATTCCCCAACCTGGAGAGCCAGCGGCTGGTTGCACCCCGAAGGGTGGGCGATTGTGACGCCACATACCGACGCCCAAACGCGAAACCGGTCAGTGACCAAAACATAAAGAAGGATATCTCTAAATATCTCTTATCAGCTCTACGGAACCAACCACGCCAAACATGTTTTCGGGTCTGCTGAATACGAAAAAAATGGTCTTGTGTGTTTGTCTTCATAGAATATCTCAAAAACCGAAAAGTCACTCCCTACATAGAAATCTATTTTGTTATTACCACCATATCTGACAAGAAAATGTTGTTCAAAAATCCATCAACCGGAAGTGCGACTTTACTAAATGAGTTTCTTTTTTCTCAGTTTTTCGTGATTTTCCTGAAAACACTTCCGGCGATTTTGCTTTAAACTTCGTCTACGTACATAATATTATTATTATTATTATTATTACACAATAAAAGCATAGATGTAATTTCAAATTGAAAGAAAGGTTTTTTACTTTCTCTTACTCCTAGTAACAGGAAGTATTGTAATTGTGTCAAATTTTCGATATCGAGTTTTCACCGGAAATATCCGTTTTGAGGTCCCCTGAGTAAAAAAAAAGTGGTTTTTATAAAATAGTCTGTATGTGTGTGTGTAAGTGAACAGCATAGCTCAAAAATGAAAAACCGTAGAAAGTTGAAACTTGATATTCCTTTTAGGTATCACCATGCGATCTGACAGTGGGTCATCTGTCAAAATTCCTCAACCGGAAGTACCACTTTACTTGTACTTTTTTGCGTTTTTCTCAAAAATGGCTCTGACGATTTACTTTAAACTTTGTTATATGAGCTAGATATACAAAGAGCTACAACTTTTATATGAAATGTTTCTCTGGGAAAATTCATTTAAGGGCAGTTTTGAGGGAGGGGTGGGGTTAGGTTTTCATCTAAAGTGGTATTTCAGTTTATCAAACAATTCTATCACCTAAATAATGTTAATTAGAATTGAATATGTTGTTGAAATTCCGAGTTTCAAAAAAATATAACCGGATAACCAGAAGTGCTTTTACATTAACCACTCTGACAAATGATTTTTTTCACTTTTTCGCGATTTTCTTAAAAAATGTCTCCGTCGATTTCCTTGAAACTTCTTATATAAACTAAACATACAAAGATCTACAACTTTTATTTAAAACATTTTTTCTGGGAAAATTCATTTAAGGGCACTTTTTTGGGGGGGAGAGGGGTGGGGTTATATTTTTCTCTAAAGTGCTATCATAGTTGATTATACAATTTTATCATCCAAACAAAATTAATTAGAAATAAATAGATGGACGGAGAAAAATTCCGAGTTTCAAGAAAATTAGTAAACCGGAAGTGCGCTTTTATTGGACAGTCTTTTCAGTTTTCGAGGAATTTCATTAAATTTGGTACACAAACTATAAAATTTGTCAATTATCATTTTGAGAAGTACTATAGAATTGTTTTTTTTTAGTTTTCTGACATTTTCTTGAAAATATTACAACGACCTTTAAATTTGGAATGCTTAGCTTCTATTTGGAAAAATGATTTTTCTTTCTTGAAGAATCTTAATCATTTGAAAAAAAATGTTAAAGATTTCATTGTATACAATTATACCTATGATTTAAAAGAATACAATAATAAGGGTGGTCTAAATTGGGCAAGAATTACCTGGCAAACTGGACCTAAAGGTATTTCTGTTTTAGTAGGAAAGGATACCTACATACTTTTGTGTTCTCTACGTAGTTATTATCTTACTAAGTAATAAAAAAAAAAGGAATGAAAAGGTAACGAAATTGAAGGAGAAAAAAATACCGTTACTCTACCTCAACAAAAGTGCTGAATGTCTGAATTCTACGAAGTAAAAAGTAAAAATGAATTTGTGCAATTGACAAAATGATATTATTATTCAAATTTATTATATAATTACTGTAATATTGAAGAAAGTAATAATTTTTTCTAATCCATGTATGGATGATATATAACAATATATGATCGATGGCATGAAATCATAACATTAATATACAGTATTCTTTAATAAGGAAGTGGGTAGAAGAGTGGCCATATTCTCCTACAGTCAGGCACTTTCCTCACACCAAATAGTCTCAAGACTGGTGTGGGACTGCCTACTTGCCCTCACCGAGGTGGGTACTCGGAATAAACTGACACTCGGCTGGGTGCCGGGACATACGGAGTTCCTGGGCAATGAGAGGGCGGATGCCCTAGCGGAAAGGGTTCGCAGGATACCTTTATAGGCCCCGAACTCTTCTGCGGCTTGTCCAGGAGTCTCATTCAAACTTCTATCAGGGATTGGATAGAAGATCAGCGTCTGCGTTGGTGGGAGGGAACGCCAGGACAGGGGCAGGCAAAGCTCTTCATTAAAAGACATTTACCAGAGACCTACTGAGCCAAACCCGAAGGGATATAAGGTTAATTGTGGGTCTACTAACAGGGCATTGTAGGCTGAATAGACACATGCACCACCTACAACTTGCGGATAGTGCAGTATGCCGATTCTGCAAGGTAGAGGAGGAGACCCCGGCGCACATCCTTTGTGAGTGCGCCGGCCTGGTGAGGATTAGGTTTCTTCAATTGGGGACGGGCAATCCCGAAGCTGAAAGCTTCATGACGGAGCCGATCTCAGCTTTGGCTAGGATTGATTAGGAGGGCAAAGCTGGGGTCTGTTCTGTAACTTAACGGGATCCACAATAGACCTCGACTTGTAGGTCGCAGTGGAATGAGGTCCCCCCCCCCCGCTTCTATTCTATTCTTTAATAACGATTATTATATCTATTTAAGTATACAATAACCACAATGGATGATTCTTCTCGACCGTTGCTTATATGAAGGAAAAGGATCGTGAGTTTCGGTCTTTTCCGGAATAACAGGAAATAATGTTATTTCCTGTTATAAATTGTTCCTTTTTTTTTTTTTTTTTATCAATATCTATGGTCATTAGCGCTCGGAGACTTCTCAATGCACTGCCGGCCTCCGGACAGTGTTCTCTCGTTGCAGACAACACTGTCCATCACCGGACAGTGAGCTGTAAGAGGCTCCTAGGAAGAAAAAATCTAAGGGCAGCAGCTGGACTCGAACCCGGGACCGCCGCATTGCTAGTCCAGCGCGCTACCACTGAGCTAATCCCTTCCCTTTTTTTGTGTTTAGTGTTTAATGAAAATTAGTGTAAAACCTCGGTTAACATTTTTTTTTTTTTCTTTATCCCTGAAGAAGACAAAATAAACTTTGTCGAAACATAGGATAAGTTTTTAGAAAAAATGTTTTTATTGGCCGCTCCTCCGTGAACTTTTTCAGTTATTATTATATCAGTCGAGAATCTGTATTATAATTCGCTTTCTTCTTTTTTATTCATGTTCAGGGGACCTCAAAATATATAACGATTCATTCTAGTTTAGTGATATTGTGAATAATTCCAGTTTAGTGGAGATTAACAAGGATTTTCGAAGAATTTTTGAATCGTAATGTTTGGTCGCGTTAGAGGTTGCGAAATGCAAGGCATCCTATCAGTGAAACATAGGATTCAGTTTGAACTTTTAAAAGATTTATTTTGTTTTTTGTTATTCTATTCACAAAAGAATAATTCTAATAGACATTATCCTACTTGGAGAAGTATGATTAATATTTCTCATGAAATTACAAGAAGAAATATATAAGCTTCAATATTATAAAACATTATATATTTATTAAACTCCCAAACTGAGTTGGACTAAATGCAACTTTATGAGTGGAACAGAAGAAAATATTTCCACTATAGTCGAGTAACCCTCTAATTTGCGAAGAAGGTAAGAAAAAATACCCTTCCTCAAGTCCCTGTTAAGTACGAGTTTGTACCCTAAAGCCATAGACAGAGTAATAAGTTGGTGGAAAAAAAAGTATATATATAGAAGGTAAAAACCACTTGGGGAAGTTTCCAGGTATAAGCACCTAATGGGGAGGATACCCTAAACAATTTTTGTGCAAGAGAGGTTGAAACACTAGAGAGGTATGTCCCTGTGTTTATCTTTGTATGGTATGTGTGTGTATATGTGTTTGTGTATGTATTTTAGAATTCTCTAGAAAGTTAGTGTTATGAGGTTGGGAGCTTGGAAGTAGTAGTAGAAGAAGAAGAAGAAGATACCAAAGACCGGTCTTTAAGTGATGGCCACCAACACACATCAACACATATCATTAAAACACGTACACACAGACACATGGAGGTATCCCTCACTAAAAGCATTTTCTACTTAAGACTCCATTTCTTATCGTCAAGTTGGCTACTATCTATCCAAGACATATACTGCCACTTCTATATCAAACCTTACTGGCTCCTCTACAACACCCACAACACTCTTAACTTCTTAGATATTTTTTCGTTTTTATCTTATATAATAAATTTTATTTTATATATATATAGTTTTTTTTTTTTTTTTTTTTTGTTTAGCATTCCATTCTTAGAACTAAACTAATTTAGTTTGTTTAAAACAGATTGCATATTTAATATTGATTCACTTTAAGTCTTTGAGAATGTACAGAGATAACAAGAAATGGACGGACTCTTTTGTCTGTTATCAGGCTAAACCGTCGCATCAGTCTGTGATATTGGTTTCCCAGATTTATTATTTGGCCTTATTGCCCCCACCCCTTTTAAAAAAATAAAAATCAAAAAAATATGGTGTGATACACTAAGACCAACTTTCTCAAAAAACGGTACAGTAAAAATGCACTTCCGCTTTTAACAATTTTCTTGAAACTCGAAAATTTTGACAATCTATTTATATCTAATTATTTTTGTTTTTATTTGGTAGAATTGTATAATCAATGTGATAAGATCATAGTAGAGAGAGCGAGAGAGAGAGTGACAAAAACGACAGGACCACTCTCTCGGACTAGAATGGGAGAAACTGCTTAAATACAGCGACGGGAGATATACAAGTAATATATAGCAGAGTTCACTCTGCAGTCACAACGTGTCTTCTACGTTACCCTTTACCTCTCTATCATACACTACATTTTAGTGTAAAAGTCGAGGCAGTCAGTATCACTTTTAACTTTCTCATACTCCTAGAAGAGGAAGTATTGTAATCGTGTCAAATTTTCGATATCGAGTTTTCACCGGAAATATCCGTTTTGAGGTCCCCTAAGTCCAAAAAAGTGGTATTTAGCAAATGGTCTGTGTGTGTGTGTGTGTGTGTGTGTGTGTGTATGTATGTATGTATGTATGCTATGTACGTGAACAGCCTAGCTCAAATATAAAAAAACCGTAGAAAGTTGAAACATAATATTCAGTTTTGGTATCACCATGGGATCTGACAGTACGTTATCTGTCAAAATTACTCAACCGGAAGTACCACTTTACTAGTTTTTTTTTTATTTTTTTACGTTTTTGCGATTTACTCAAAAATGGCCCCGACGATTTTATTTAAACTTGATATATCAACTACATATACAAAGAGCTAAAACTTTTATTTGAACATTTTTCCCGGGAAAATTCATTTAAGGGCACTTCCGGGGAGGAGTGGGGTTAGGTTTTTATCTAAAGTGCTATTTCAGTTTATTAGACAATTCTGCCATCTTAATAATGTTAATTAGAATTAAATATGTTGTTGAAATTCCGAGTGTGAAAAAAATCGGATAACCGGAAGTCCGTTTATTTTAACAGTTTACTAAATGATTTCTTCACTTTTTGGCGATTTTCTCAAAAATGGCTCAGAAAATTTTCTTATATAAACTAAACATACAAAGATCTACAACTTTTAATTAAAATATTTCTCTGGGAAAATTAATTTAAGGTCACTTTTGTGGGAGGGGGTGGGGGTTATGTTTTTCTCTTAAGTGCTATCATAAGTTGATTATACCAATTTCTATCATCCAAAGAAAATTAATTATAAATTAAATAGATGGCCAATATTCTGTGTTCCAAGGAAATTAGTAAACCGGAAGTTGCGCTTTTACTGAACAGTTTTTTCTCAGTTTTTGACGAATTTCATTAATCATACAAATTAATAAATATCACATAATAATAATAATAATAAATAACAAATATAATAATATAAATATAATATATAATATAAACAATATATATATACGAGGTGTGTAAATTAAGTAATGAGACTGATTTTCTAGTGTTCGATCTGGCAACACTGGAGACGCGGCGCATGCGTGGTAGGGCAAGTAAACATCTGATACACGTCCAGTGCAAATTCGAAAATGCTAGAGTTGTTGCACTGTCCGTAGTGACTTTTTTTGTGAGCAAGGTTTTTTCAGTGCGTTTTAAAAATGAGTGACATCAATTACGAGCAACGTTGTGCTATCAGGTTTTGCTTCAGACTTGGGCACAGTGCAACGGAAACGTTTGAAAAACTGTGCCAGGCCTATGGAGACAATGTTTTGTCGAGAGCACAGGTTTTTAGGTGGTTTAAGTCGTTTGCAGAAGGAAGGGAATCAATTGAAGACGAGCCTCGCAGCGGAAGGCCTTCATCTTCAAGCCGACGAAATGTTGGCAGAATCCGCGATCTCGTGCGTTCAGATCGTCGTTTGACAGTCCGAATGATCGGCGAAGAGTTGAATTTGATTCACACAACCGTTCATCAAATTTTGACTAATGAATTGGGGATGAGAAAAATTTGTGCAAAAATGGTTCCGAAAAAATCTTTCACAAGAGCGATTTCTATTAACGAGTATTTGGCCAGTAATAACATTCCTGTGGCTCCTCAGCCTCCTTATTCACCCGACTTGAGTCCATGTGACTTTTTTTTGGTCCCCAAATTGAAAAATCACCTCAAGGGACGTCTTTTTGGAACATTAGAGAATATTCAAACAGCTGTAACCGACCAACTGAAGTCTATTCCAGTATCCGAGTTCCAGCACTGCTATGACGAATGGAAGAATCGTCTTCAGCGTTGTGTGGCTTCCCAAGGTAGTTACTTTGAAGGGGAAAATGTTGAATTGTAATTTTATTTGAATAAAAAAAAAGATAATAAATCAGTCTCATTACTTAATTTACACACCTCGTATATAATAATAATAATAATAATATAAATAAAATAATTAATAATACTAATAATAAATAAATCACACAAATTATCAATGATAAACTGTTAATTTAAACAAAAATAAAAATAATAATAAAATTAAAAAATCTTAAATAATTGATTGTTTTCTACGTATTCTGTCTGGTCGATAGTAATATTAAATGTAGGTATTTAAAAAAAAAAAAAAAAAACAATTAAAAATGAAAAAAATTCCTAACTAACCAACTTCTTGCATTTATGAATATTTATGAGCGTAATAAACAAAAGACAGGAACAAATAGTAAGTAGTACCTCTTTGGAATAGATCTGTTAAACACTTTGAAGATTCTATTTAGAGTGCGTCTTGTTTTTTTTTTTTTTTTTTTTTTTTTTTTTTTTTTTTTTTTTTTTTTTTTTTTTTTTTTTTTTTTTTTTTTTTTTAAACATTTCGCTTCTCCCGCTTTCTACTCATCTTTACGTCAGATTTAAAACTTAATTTGACATAAATATTATATCATTATTATTATGATTTAAATAAATTTATGAGTTGTTATTATTATTATTAAAAATGATTTATTCTTATGAATAATTCCCCTTTTTGATTATATTAAATTCTTAATTTTTATTTCTTTTAATTTATTCTATATTAAAAATAATTTTTATCCTTTCTTTTAGGATTACATGAAAATTGGTGATTTTATAACTCGTATAATAAAATCTTATCTCTCTATAATTTAAAACACTTTATCAGTTATACAATTTTATGGTTATATTTAATTATCATTATTTATTTTAATTATCATTAATTATCTTTTAATTTATCATTTAATGGATTATTAAGAACACATAATTATGAAGTTGAAGAAAACTTCAGAAAATTGCATTACGAAGACACAATATTTATGACGTCTTTTTAGATAATATAACAAAACCACGAATATAATTTCACAACAACTCGAAATTCTTTGGTTTTCTTACTGTATTTTTTTTTTTTTTTTACAAGGCGGGGGCTTGTAACATTATTTGCCATCTTCAGGGGGGGGGCAGCCTCATTCCACTGCGACCTACAAGTCGAGGAATTGTTTTCCCATTTTAAATAACATCTTTGGTTTATGTCTAGACATAACCGAAAATGTTATTTACCAAGTTTTTCAAACTTCCCATTATTTTAAGAGAGCCACTGAAGATGGCAAACAATGTTTGTCGGAAACATCGGGTTTTAATTAAAAAACACTTTAAAATTATTTGGTATTTTTCCTGAGTAGTAATTATTCGGGAGATCACCTGAGTACGAAAAAACATGATTTTAGCGAATGATCGTGTGTGTATGTGTAGGTAATAAACTTACTACTCCGTTATTTTACTACCACTCCAACCGATACGCGATGTAATAGGATCAACACAACTTTCTCTTACTCCAGTTTACCTGCAAATTTAATTGCCAAGTTTTATAGTTAGTGTAACAAATTGAATGTGATATTCGTCTCGCAGAGTTCGTCTCGAAATTCGTCGAAAACTTAAAAAAAAAAAAAAACTGTTCAGTAAAAGCGTACTTCCGGTTTATTAATTTTCTTAAAACTCGGAATTTTGGCCTTTCTATTTCTCCCATAAAAGTGCCATTAAATGAATTTTCCCAGCGAAATGTTTTAAATAAAAGTTGTAGACCTCTGTATGCGTAGTTGGACATAAGAAGTTTCAAGAAAATCGTCGGAGCCATTTTTTTTTTTAGAAAATCACAAAAAAGTGAAAAAAAATCATTAAGTAAAGTGGTAACGTAAACGCACTTCCGGTCATCAGATTTTTTTTTAAACTCTGAATTTCAACAACATATTTAATTTTAATTAACATTATTTAGATGATAGAATTGTCTAATAAACTGAAATAGCACTTTAGATGAAAAAACCTAACCCCACCCCACCCCCAAAAAGTGCCTTTAAATGAATTTTTCCCGGAGAAATGTTTTAAATAAAAGTTATTAGCTCTTTGTATGTGTAGTTGATATAGCAAGCTTAAAGAAAATCGCAAAAAAGTAAAAAAAAAAAAAACAACTAGTAAAGTGGGGTACTTCCGGTTGAGGAATTTTAACAGATAATGATACTGTCAGATCCCATGGTGATACCTAAATAATGGAATATCAAGTTTCAACTTTCTACGGTTTTTCGTTTTTGAGCTATGCTTTTCACATACACACACACACACCATTTGCTAAAAACCACTTTTTTGGACTCAGGGGGACCTCAAAACGGATATTTCCGGTGAAAACTCGATATCGAAAATTTGACCGATTACAATACTTCCTCTTACTAGGAGTAAGAGAAAGTAAAAAAAAAAAAACAAAAACAAAGAAAATGAGGAATAGAATAATTATTATAAGGATAGCGAGATTATTTAAGTGCGTCCTTGTCAGGAGGTTAATGATATTCAAGAAGATGGGCTTTCTTTCTAAAAGAAAGTCACTACAGATTCACCTTGACAAACTGTTTAATTAATTATATAGGTGTTTCTTTGTTTATATTCATTTTTATTAGATTTTTATATTCTTCTTTTTTACGGTTTTACTTCTTAAGTATTGTTATATAATCATATTTTATAGCTTCATAAACATTTTTAAATATAGCGTTGTTTTTTTACAATTTTCATATTAAAATTGAAGCAACAAATCATTTATTGTTCATTAAAAGACAAGACAATTCATGAAAATAATGAAGAAAAAAAAACGCTTATCCGTTTTTGAGTTATGGTGACCCTAAAAAAAAAACACACTTTTTCGAACTCTTCTGGAGACCTCAAAAACGTATTCAAGTGAAAATATGACATCGAAAACTTTGACATGATCATATACGAGTTCCACTTTTACCAGCAGTATAAGAGAAAGTAAAAATCTGATGTGAAACATTAACACAACTTTTTCTTACTCCTGTTCTCAAAATTATAATTGACAAATTTTATAGTTTGTGTACCAAATTTAACGAAATCCGTCGAAAACTGTTCAGTAAAAGCGCACTTCCGGTTTACTAAATTTCTTCAAACTCGGAATTTTGGCCATCTATTTCTAATTAATTATGTTTGGATGATAGAATTGTATAATCAACTGTGATAGCACTTTAGAGAAAAACATAACCCCATCACCTCCCCTAAAAGTGCCCTTAAATGAATTTTCCCAGCGAAATGTTTTAAATTAAAGTTGTAGATCTTTGCATGTTTAGTTTATATACGATGTTTCAAGAAAATTGTCGGAGCCGATTTTTGAGAAAATTGCGAAAAAGTGAATAAACCATTTAGTAAAGTAGTAAAGTAAACGCACTTCTGATTATCGGATTTTTTCAAACTTGGAATTTCAACAACATACTTAATTCTAATTAACATTATTTAGATGACAACATTGTCTAATAAACTGAAATAGCACTTTAGATGAAAACCTAACCCTACCCCTCCCCGGAAGTGTCCTTAAATGAATTTTCCCGGATAAATGTTTCAAATAGAAGTTGTAGCACTTTGTTATGTGTGGTTGATGTTCAAAGTTTACAGAAAATCGTCGGAGCCATTTTTAAGAAAATTGCAAAAAAGTAAAAAAAGTCCAACTAGCTAAAGTGGTAGTTCCGGTTGAGGAATTTTGACAGATAACGTACTGTCAGAATCCCATTGTGATACCTAAACGGAATATCAAGTTTCAACTTTCTACGGTTTTTCGTTTTTGAGCTATGCTGTTCACATACACAGACGCACACACAGACCATTTGCTAAGAACCACTTTTTTCGGACTCAGGGGGACCTCAAAACGGATATTTCCGGTGAAAACTCGATATCGAAAATTTGACACGATTACAATACTTCCTATTTTACTAGGAGTAAGTGAACGTAAAAAGTGAACGCCTACAAAGAAAATATTGATTTAGACAAGGTCATTAAACAACCTAGCAATGTGATGAATCCGAAATTATTTGCATATATTATAATAAAATGCATTTAATAGCTCATTAAATCAAGCATAAAAGAAATAGTTTATTAAATAGAAAAACTGTTCAAATAAATTACCCACCCACTTCACACTAATTTCCAATACACATACATATTAGAGAATCCAAATAAAAGAACATAATAAAATTCCTAGTAAATTTTAAATAAATTACATTCATAGTGCAACAAAGTAAAGAATGCAATTTAAAATAATAAATGTTGGCGCATATAAAATAAATGACTTTGGATGAATATCAAAAAACAAATATTCCAAATTAATTTTTTTAAGAATAATTTTGTTTTTTTTTTTTTTAACAATAAATGTGCCAAAATATATTTATCTAATTTATTAAAAATAGATATAAATAAAATTTTTTGATCGCATTAACACTGTAATCATCTGGATTTTTTAAATCAATGATTTATAGAAACTAAATGGTATAAAGCGTAAGAAGAATCCCAGCTACATATTACGTGAATGCAAAGAAGCTAATTAATTAGAGTTCTGCGGTTGATATCAGCAAAGAGGATCTCATATAGCTACGAAATAAGCGATACAGAAACAAATTTCATGTCTTTCGATCTACATTGGTCTTCAGAGTAGATCTGTTTCAATGAATGATAAGTGTACAAAATAATCAACGCTTTTTGTTACTTACTTATTTGTAAGAGAAAGTTAGTTTTGCTTACTGAGAAAGTGTTTTTTGCACTTGGTCTGTGTGAGTGTGTATAAATAGGTTTGAGAAGATGAGAAATTGGATTAGATAGATAAATGAACTAGAAGTAAAAGCTGAACACTGTATAATGTGTAAGGTAATACAAATTGCCTGGACTTTTACATTAAAATATATAAAATGGTAGTGAGAGGTAAAAAGAAAGGTTGTTGACGCTGTTGTGACTGCTGTATGAACTCTGCTGGAAGACTCACGTAGCTGTATTTAAACATTTTCTCCTACTCTAAGTCTGACCTGATGAGAATAAGCTTTTCGTTAAAAAAAAATCGGTCAACCGGATGTGCCACTTAACACACGAACTTGCTCTAATTTTTATTATTTTTTTTTTTTTTTGTTATTAAAGGGCATTATTGCATGGCGATTTGAAAGATCTATTGTGCCCCCCTAGAGCCTTGTCAGTGCACTGCCGGTCTCCGCGTAGTGTTCTCTAGCTATAGACAACACTTCTCATCACTGGACAGTGAGCTGTAGAGAGGCTGGATTCACTCCAGTACGCTACCACTGAGCTAATTCCTTCTCCTTTGGCTTACGCCAATAAACTAGGAACAGAGACACCTAGATTTGTACTGTGTTTGTCCTGTAAAGGGAGTTTAAGTCGTATTGTGTACTGTTCTAACGAAATGCATGGAGTACTGAGCTTGTGGCAACCCGTGAGGTCGCTACTGCCCCAGGTAACTGCATGCAACAGATACCTCTTGCGGGCAACTTACTCTATTACTCACAGTTTATATTTTTTTTTTTGGAACTTACTGAACAAAGGAGAGAAGAATGAATAGAGGGTAGAGTAACAGAGCAAAGAGTGATGAAAATAGGAATAGTGTAAAGTTGGCTGCAGTGTATGAACTAAATTATGCAAGCTTTGGAGAACCTTTCAAGGTTGATGTTGATGAAGTGACTGTTTTTTTCTCTCTCTCTCTTTAAAGGTTTTTCTGGGGTGACTGATTGTTATGCCATTAGATGGCCGACTTTGTACTGTTTCTCTTACCACTACAGATAGCATCTAGGTGTCGAAGTTTTAAGTCATTTCCGTCAATAATACTTTTAGTTGAACATGCACTTGGAAGCTCAATTTTTTGTGTGACAAATATGTTATTGGTTCCATTACAATAATAATGCAAAAAAAATAAACTTCTTAAATATTTATTTAATAAAAAAGTAAATAAATAAATTTTAAAAACCTCGTAAGTACTGATTGTGTTGGGACAGTAATATGGGCATCTAGCCAATTTGATATTTCTTTCGCTAAAAAAACAAAAATATATATAATTTTATCTCCATTAGATAATTTCTAATTTCATGGTAATATTCTTTATTATATGAAGATATATGGAGAGATTTCAGATAAAGATACATTACCATCTAAATAATGAAGGATGCTAGCTATTTTATCCTTTTTTTTTTTTTTTAAGGATGCCTTGACCTCGACATAGTTTCCATCTTATCCAGAAGGAAAGAACTATTTTTATAACATTATTTTAAACTTCTATTTTATATTCTATTTTAATTTTTCCCACAGAAATATTTAAAATATTTTGAGGCGGGTGTTGGTGTAGTGGTTATGAGCATGGACTTGTATGTGGGAGGACCGCAGTTCGAGTCCCGCGTATAACTTGATAAATTTTATATTGGTATGAAAAATGTTAACCTAATTTGTTAGTTCACAGAATGTTCAAACATTGTTTAAGTGCTACCAGGAAAAGACCTGAGAATAAGCTTTACATTATTATTATTATTACCAACCTCGGGTGGGCTATACCCCGGCACTGCAGTAAGCAGAGGCTTATTGTGCCATCCCGATAGTTCCTAGTAGACAAACCCTCTCTTTTTAAGAAGTTTGAGGGCCTTCACCACAGGTCATTTTGAGCTACTATCTCCTCACGTCGCAACGTACCAAAGGTTTCATACCTCAATTTACTTATTGTAATGCAATCAAACAACAGGTGGGAGGCCGGTTCCTCCTCTTCCTGACATAATCTGCACAAGGGTTCCGCTCGAATGAGCCCTACCTTGTACCCGTAAATAGTCCCGTCACCAGAGAAATCTGGCTCCAACTCAGACTAAGAGTCATTTGGGTCCTTCGTTTACACAGTCCTGGCATCATCCTTTTGCTGTGTATAACACCCGGGCTCCCCCTCCAGAGCTCTTCATGCTTACAGTGATACCAATCTCTAATCGCTGCACGAATTGCTCCGCCAGTTATCCCCAGGACCGGCTCTGGACCAATGAACGGAGTGTTAGCCCCGTTCCTGGCCAGTTGATCAGCTGTCTCATTACCCTCAATCCCTGCATGTCCAGGCATCCATAGCAGCTGTACACAAGTTGTCCATAGCAGCTGGTACCTTGTTGTGCCTGGAGAGTCTCACCAATGCCTCACGACATTCTTTCACTAGGGATGAGGTAGTTCTGTAAGCCACTAGGGCTTTCAGTGCGGCCTGACTGTCCGAGCAAATGCGTATGACCTTGCCCCTTGGGGCTCTACGCAGGTTCTCCTCGGCACAGACCTTAATGGCAAAAACTTCAGCCTGGAATATAGTGGAATACCTGCCCAACGGCCTCTCAATGAGTACCTGCGGGCTCATTCCATACACTCCTGCTCCAGTTCCGCAATCCATCCTAGAACCACCTGTAAACCACAGAGGTCCTGTCCGGTAGCGTTTTTCCCACCCCTTGGACCATTCCGCCCTATAGCCTATGAACACCCGAAATGGAACCTCGAAGTTATATATTGGACAGATGCTATCCTGGGCCATGCCTAACACCGGGCCCGGGTTGACCTTTAGCAATATGTCCAAGTGTTTGGCTAAGGAGCCTCTCTGCCTCCAAAGACAATTGTTGCGCAGTCACTAACCAAGGCAGCGTGCAAGCTTTACACATAAAAATACTTTTAAACGGAAGTGGCCATTTTACTAATTTTTTTTTTTTTTTTTTTTCAGTTTTAGTCAAAAAGGCTGCCCACGATTTTCTTAAAATTTTACGTATTAACTTAACACATATAATGCTTTTATTAACTATACCATATTGAGCGACTCCTAGTTAACTACCATATGAGACTCCTACTTTTATTTAAAACATTTTCTCTTAGTAAGTCATTTAAAAGGTTATTTTTTTCTCTTAAGTCTTACATAGTTGATTATACATACTATTCATCCAAACAATTCAATTAAAAATAAAAAAAAACAGCAAAAAATTCTGAGTTGCCAAAAAAAAATTAGTAAACCGATAAGTGCCTTTTCTTTCTCAGATAAAAAAAAAAAAAACACCGACGAATTTTCATTAATTCATATACTAACTATAAATTAAATTTGTAAGTTACAATGTTGTAAACGGCAAATAAGAAAAAGTGTGTAGTGTCTGATTCACAGACCAGATTTTATGTTTTTTTTTTGAAACATGTATTTTCCGGTGAAATTTCTTTTTTTTCGGATAAATTGACACGGGTCCTTCGCGATACCGATCCGCTATTTATAATTGAAATTACTAATATAGAAGAATGAATGAGGAAGAAGACATCTACAAAGTTTCATTTAGATTAAACCTTATAGGAATTGCGGTCTGAGACAGTATGGTAATCCTTTAACATAGTGATAATCAAACATTATTAGTAGAGTATAATTCCATTTAAATTGTGGACAACCAGACCTTGAATTGTTAGGTTACTTCGTGGACTCGGGGCTACACTGTGTAAATCCCCGCACTAACTTTGTCGACCATATTAAAACCCAGTTAATGCTGAGTGTGTTCGTTGAATTGTGCTTGTCTGTCAAATAGTTCTTACCAACCGAATACAAGACGTCTCAATTGCAATGCTAGAAACTAATAGAGATGTGAGGAAGCGAGGTCTGGCAAGAAGAGACGAAAATAGGGTAGCTCGACTTTGTGTAGAGTCGAGGTAAAATTGTAAGATATGATAGTACCATATAGGTTGAGTGATGTGGTGAGGAACGTGCGAGTCAATGCCGGATGCAAGGAGAAAGGAGCGAGCGAGGGAAGAGGGGGGAAGGGAAAAGTATACACACAGATGTGTATAGTGGGTTTAACCTGGAAAGAAATAAAAGTTGGTGGTGGGTTATCTCTACCATATCTTTTAACTATTATATTTGTCTATTTGATCGAGTATGCGATCAGGGTTTTGCAATTTTTTTTTTTTTTTTTTTTATCCAAACAGTTGATATTTTACCAGTTTACCCTAATTATTTTTTATTATTATTACTTTCTCTTATTCGTAGTTGTTAAGAGAGGAAGTATTGCGATCATGCCAGATTTTCCAAATTAAGTTTTCACCGGAGATACATATTTTGGGGTCCCCTGAATACGAAAAAAAAAAAAGTTTTTAGCGAATTATTTGTAAATGTGTGTGTAAAAATGAAAATTCACAGGTAGCTCGAAGTCAGAATTCCATTTAGGTTACTACTAACGCGAAGATTCAGACACGAAGATTTATGGCGTAAAAACTGTCAACCGGAAGTACGACTTTTTTGAATGTTTTTTTTTTTTTTTTTCCAGTTTTTTCGTAATAAATTTCGTACACACGAAATTCTTCGATTCCGATTTTGAAGAAAATGTGTAAACCGGAAATGTTTAATGTGAAAACACCGACAAATTGCATTAAATTTAGATGTCCATAAATGTACATAATTTCGTTAAAAATTTTTTTACGATTACAATATATCCTTTTACCCTTTTAACCAGTAAAAGAATGTGGACACATCTTGTGAAATTAATCAATATAATATATGGTGAAAAAAATAAGCAAAAATTATAATATATATATTATATATATATATATATATATATATATATTTCCGGTTGGGACACTAATTAAGTGTATACCATACCCTCCAGCTATGTTTTCCGGTCATGCCTTTCACCATATATGAGGCCTCTCTTCCCATCATCTCCCTCCAATATTCATCTTTTTCGAGGACGACCTCTCTTCCTCTCTTCCTGTAGAAACCCATATTCCTCGAACATTTTTTGGCCACCTTGTTTATGCCATTCTTTTTATGTGGCCATACCAAATGCGCTTCCTAGTGCCAATATCATGAAATATATTGTTCTCTTCACCAATCTTATTTCCTGATTTCAATGTTGGGGATATACTCCACACAGCTTCTTCTCCAATAATCCATTTCTAATGTGGGGAACTACGTTTCCTGCTTTTCTCTTTGAGCTTCCACATTTTGCTGCCATACCAACGCATGATTTAGTTTCTTTTTTTTTGTTGTTGCAATGGTGATACATTTCTACAATAATATAGAATTTAGAACTTCAAATCATTGCTTTCCCCTCTGCTAACTTTACGATTTATGTCGGAATCGCTTCCGGGCAGGGTCTAAAAGAACTACTAAAGTAGGAAAAGTTGTGAAAGACCCCAAAAAATTGGTCAAAAAATACAGAATTTGGATTCAGTACAGGATTTGGATATAGAAAAATTATATATTATATATTATAATATACTTAAATGTATTATACCAAAATTTATCTTATTGATTACAATAATTTTTAATTATAGTTATTGTGAAATAAGGTGTTTTAAAAATTGGCCGCATAATGATTTTTATCACCTGTAATGTGCAAATTATTATTTACACACACACACACACACACTCTGCATTCGGCTTATTCTCGCGCGGTTCCCCCTCCCCACCCCACTCCACTCACCCTGTCTTACTCTCTACATTGTGTTCTACCCACTCAGATTATTATAATTTTTTTTAATAAATAAATAATAATAAATACTCTAACTCTATAACCAACTTCAATAATAAATGACTCATCTATTATTTTATATATGTCTTTTTGTTTACATATTTATTTTTTTTCTTTTTGAAATGCTTTAATAATATTTTACTTCCTACAACATTTCAATGCAGTTTACACTTTTTATACTAGAGGTCAATAAAGATATAAATAAATAAGACAAATATACTCTTAGTCTAATATTCCAATTTCAAGTGTGACGATCTTTTATTTAAACAATAATGATGATGTTGATAATAATAATAGTAATACTTATATTTTACACTTTTACAATATCAAAGGTATTATTGTATTATATATATGTATTAAAGTATTATGTATTATATCTATGTTAGCTATAGGAAGGGTGTCAAATAATTATATATTTGAACTTCCAAATAACCTGTGTAAATTTATATATATATATTATATATATGGTAAATAAATATTGTATCTATCTATCTATCAGTAGCTAGAGAAGATGTTGGTTGCGTAATTTTGAGAATGATAACGTTGGCCTGAATAGCGTGTGGCTAGTTTTTGTTAGAACATTTGCTTAGAACGATCCATAATGGATTAGCCGGTGTGGGCTAGCTTCGTGAATCCATCAAGGTTGATCTTATGACTTCTTGAAATTTTCAAAGTTTATCTGGCGACTTGTTACAAGGTTTCCTCTCTTTTTGATTCCAGTTTATCCCATTCTTATTGGATGCCAGAGAAGAGGGTGGGAGCTTGAATATATTGCAGAGTGGGCTCTGCACCGAGTTGATAATGCGTATTTGGAGTGTAGGATAGCGTTATTAATGGAAATATTGTGTCCACACTATTGGTGGGGGAATTCGCTCATGACGTTAGGAGTTTATTATAATACTAGATTAGATTAGATTGCCAGAAGGGGAAGAAGGGCTTCATTCCACTGCGATGTTATTTTTGTTTTTTTTTTTTTTTTTACGCGCACACCGTTTGGGCCGTTCCCGAGCTCTCGCTCATAACAGCCCAATGATTACACTTCATCCCCAATGATCCCGAAACAAGAATAATTCCCAAGCAAGAATATATGAGGGAAGGGCACAACAAAGTACCTTTCCTAAATTATAAAGAATTTATGTTACCTTTGCAGAACAAGCTAACAACCTAACAAACTGCATCGCATTCATACTCATTCAAACAATAAATACATTCATACTTCACGCATGCAGACAAAATTCCTATCCTAATTGACCTCTCAGTACTCGATATTCCTGAGAGGCCCGCTAAAAACTCGACAACTACCCAATCTATGTCATTCAATCCACAGTCATCCAATAAATTACTAATATATCCACTGCGATGTATATTGGGGATCCCCATAAAATTATATAGCACATCCCTCAGCTTCCCGCTCTTAATCAGGCCTAGCAAAGCTAAGAGTGGCTCCGCCAGTGAAGCTCGTGGCTTCGGGATTGCTTGTGCCCAGTAGAAGAAGCCTTGTCTTCCCTCGTTAGTTAGTCCGGCACGCTCATGAAGGATGTGTATCGAGGTTTCCTTCTCGACCCTGCAGAATCGACGCGTATTCAGCCTAAAATGCCTTGCTAATAGACCCACTATTCAATCTTATGTCCCTTCGGCTATGGCTCAATAGGTCCCTGATAAATTTAGACACTGTCTTTTAATGAAGAGTTTAGCCTGCCTGTGTCTTGCTGCTCTCTCCCACAATTGCAGACGCTGTTCTTCTAT
This sequence comes from Triatoma infestans, assembly GCA_011037195.1. Lineage (NCBI taxonomy): Eukaryota > Metazoa > Arthropoda > Insecta > Hemiptera > Reduviidae > Triatoma > Triatoma infestans. The sequence continues at coordinate 22,520 of JAAEAF010005391.1, read as the reverse complement.
CCAGCCTTTGATAGAAGTTTGAATTAGGCATCTGGACAACCTGCAGAAGGGCTCGGGGACTATAGAGGCATCCTTCGAACCTTCCCTCGCTAGAGCATCCCCCATTTCGTTGCCCAGAAACCGCGTATGTCCCGGCACCCGGCATTATAATACTAGAAGATCACATTTCTGTTTTAATGTGGTAGCCACTGCACAGAACTGTATCATAGATCCAAAACTGGTCATGAAACCCAATTAATACTTGATTATATAAAAATGTCACTCAAAAATAAACAGGCAAATTTTTTTTATTTATTTATATTTTTTCACTCTGTTCCTTATTAACTTTTATTATTTCTTCGCCATATGCAAATATATTAAAAAGATGTAAACAACTTTCACAAGTGATTTATGGAATAACTTGGAAAAGATCAAAACTCTAGTTTTATATCCATTCCCTTTCTTTATCCAAACAAAAAAAATGTTAATTTTTGCACATATATAATTTTTTATCCCCTGCTGTCATTTATATGTCAAATGGGGGGGCCAATCGTAAACAAGCATATGGCGCCTTAATTTTACTCACTAGATGGTTTTTAATTAGCCTCAGGGACAGCCACTTTAGATGCTATAAAACTTTTAATTTCTTCTTTTTTTTTTTAATTAATTTGTTTATTTTTTTAACCACACCCATTTTCTTTACGACATCCAATCATGTCTTATGCTTCCGTAACCACTAGAAATTCTCAACATACAACATATAAATTGTACAAGTTTTTTTAATTTTTTTTTTTTTTAACAATTTTCTATTATTTATTATTATGAACTTTATGGTTTAATAAAAATTGTTAATAATAAAGAGCACGAATGAATTTATAGAGAAATAAGTATGTTGGTTTCTCTTTCTCGTAATGTTTACGTCACAAACTTCATAATTTTATTTGTCTGTAGAACTACAGGAACCGTGGTTTCTATTAAAATCCATCAACCAGCCATTTTCTGTTTTACATGTTTTTTTTTTGTTTTTTTTTTTTTACTTAAATATTTCCTAGCGAACTTTTAAATTTTATATGCTAAACTAGTTAAAGAGAGAAAAAGGACTACGATAAATATCTTCTAGTATTATAATGCCGGGACTTGTGAGGTTTCTGGACAACGTAAGGGAGGATACTCTAGAGAGGGAAGGTTCGAAGGATACCTCTATAGGCACCGTGCACTTCTGCGGGTTGTCTAGGTGCCTAATTCAAACTTCTATCTGGATGGAAGAAGAACAGCGTCTGCAATGGTGGTGGAAGAGAACACCAAGACAGAGGCAAAGGCTAAACTCTTCATTAAGAGACATTTCTCTAAATTTACCAGGGACCTACTGAGCCATAGCCGAAGGGACATAAGACTAAATAGTGGGTCAATTAACAGGGCATTGTAGGCTGAATAGGTATAAGAAACCAATTATTGTTTGCATTATGCCGATTCTGCAGGCCCTAGAAGGAAACCGGGTCGGTACACATCCTTCGTGAGTATGCCGGCTTAACTAACGTAGGGGGCAAGGTTTCTTCAACTGGGGACAAGGAATCCCAAAACCACGAGCTCATGGCCAAGCCACTCTCAGCTTTGCTAGGCCTGATTAAGTGGGGGAAGCTGAGGGATATGCTTATAATTTTAGGGATCCACCATAAAACTCACAGTCATAGGTCGCAGTGGATGAGTCCCGCCCACACCTTCTGTTAGTCCAATCTAATCTTGTATCATAATAAACTCGTTATGTCATGGAGAAAATTTTAAAGAAAGGAAAGATATCTTCGAAATGAAAATAGAAAAAATATGACGTAACATGACTTTTGTCTTATTGCTGTCTCTACATTGGTATAATCGATATATTACTTTCTCTTACTCCTTGCAAGAGAAAGTATTGTAATGTCAAATTTTCGATATTGAGTTTTCACCGGAAATATCCGTTTTGAGGTCCCCTGAGTCCAAAAAAGTGGTTTTTAGCAAATGTTCTGTGTGTATGTCTGTGTGTGTGTGTTTTCCTCAACCGGAAGTACCACTTTACTAGTTGTTTTTTTTACGTTTTTGCGATTTTCTCAAAAATGGCACTAGCGATCTTCTTCAAACTTGGTATATAAACTACACATACTAACAGCTACAACTTTTATTTCAAACATTTCTCCGTGAAAATTCAATTAAGGACACTTCTGGGGGGAGGGATGGGGTTAGGTTTTCATCTTAAGTGCTATTTCAGTTTATTAGACAATTCTGTCATCTAAATAGTGTTAATTAGAATTAAATATGTTGTTGAAATTCCAAGTTTCAAAAAAATCGGATAACCGGAAGTGAGTTTGTTTTAACATTTTACTAAATGATTTTTTTTCACTTTTTCGCGATTTTCTCAAAAATGGCTGCGACGATTTTGTTGAAACAATTTATATAAACTAAACATCCAAAGATCTACAACTTTTATTTAAAACATTTTTCTGGGAAAATTCATTTAAGGGCACTTTTAGGGGTTGGGTGGGGGTTACAGTTTCCTCTAAAGTGGTATCATAGTTGATTATACAATTCTATCATCCAAACAAAATTAATTAAAAATACATAGATGGCCAAAATTCCAAGTTTTAAGAAAATTAGTAAACCAGAAGTAGTGCGCTTTTACTGAACAGTTTTTTTTAAGTTTCCAACGAATTTCATTAAATTTGGTACACAAACTATAAAAATTTGTCAATTATAATGTTCGAGAACAGGAGTAAGAGAAAGTTGTGTGAGTGTTCCACACCAGATTTTTTTTTTTTTTTTTTTTTTAATTATAATGTCTTAATTTATTTTTGTGAAAATTAATTAGCCCAATAATGTTCCAATATAAAAAGTTGATTTATTATAGGCGTTAAGACATAAATAAATATATTCATGTCTTTTGATATATATCCCACAGTTCTGTATTTATTTCTATTTAATAACATATTAAGGACAGATGTACCTATGATGATAGGACGGACACCTGCTTATGCTCCCCCACCCTCGACAAACTAGTTGACCGTTAGTGTATACTACATATTATGTATATATACATTGGCGCCACCTTAATTATAATAAAATTATTATTTTGAAATAAGATTATCAATTTAGTCGCCATCTTTTTTCCTTTCTCTTACAAACTTATTTGCAGTTTGTCAAATTTGCTAAATCAAGTTTTTCGAACGAAAATACGTAAATGTTTTGAAGCCCACTGAATACAAAAAAAAAATAAAATGAAATAAAATAAAATCTGGTGATAAACACCAGACAAATTTTCGTGGCTAAGCAATACACTCTCACTCCGCCAATTAATAATTATTTAACAGAACTTTCTCAGCAAAATAGTTTCCAACAAAAGGGATAGATCTCTATATTCATAATTAGTGTAAATTATATTCATAATCCGCCGGTGATTTATTACGGATAAATTCGTCGTATAAAACTGTTCAAATAACTGTTCAATTGATACGTACTTTCACTTATACCTTATAGTTAACCTATTTTCTCAAACTCAGAATTTTGGCAACATATTTAATTCTATTTAATATTATATAGATAATGTATTTATTTTTAATAAATTGAGTTTACAAATTTAGAGGAAATACCATAACCCCCACCACCACCACCACCACCACCTTCCCCTTAAAGTGCCCTTAAAATGAATTTTTCCCAGAAAAATGTATCAAATAGAAATTGTAGCTCTCTTTGTTTGTGTAATTAAATAAATACGATGTTTAAGGGAAATTGTTTGAGTTGTTGGAATTTTGACACATAACTTCCTGTTAGGACCGAACTACTAAGACAAGGAAGACTTTATTCCAGCATGCCCCATATTACATAAATTACATGCGTTTAGTATAAAAACTTAACCAAAAAGAAAAGTAGGGGGAGGGATTAGCTAAGTGATTAGCGCGTTGGACTCCCACCGTAGCTAATCTACGGTGATGGACAGTGTTGTCTGTAGCGAGAGAACACTGCTCGTAGGCCAGCAGTGCATTGAGAAGTCTCCGAGCGCTAATGACCATAGATGTTGACGCGCCTTAATAATAATAATAATAATAAAAAAAAAAAGGTAAATATTTATAACAGGAAATAACAATGCATACATAATCAAGATACATTATAATTTAAAAATAAAAAAAATCAAAAATATAAAATCAAAAAGAAAGAATACAGATGATGGGAGAATGGAAGCGCCAATAAAGAAATAAAAAAGAAGAGAATAGGTATGGCCAGGAAGGTGATCGGAATGCTAAACCCGGTCCTATGGAGCCGAAACTTATTAGGCTGCACACAAAAAAATATTTATTCGGCCATAGTGGAAAGCGTACTGCTTTACAGAGCTGAGACGTGGACGTTAACCGCCGATGTAAGGAAGAAATTACTTTCCACAGAAATGGATTATTGGAGAAGAGCTGCTAGAGTATCGCGAAGATAAAGAAGACCTTACCGGATAAATCAGAGAAAAGATGGAAGTAAAGAACAGTGTACTTCAGAGACTAGTAAAGAAACGGTTAGAATAGTACGGCCATGTGAAAAGAGCGGGAGTGGACAGACTGCCGAAGCTGGCCCTTGATTGGAACGTGCAAGGAAGAAAGAGAAGAGGAAGGCCAAGACGAACATGGATGGATGAAGTGGTGGAAAGTTTGTATGGGAATGGTTTGAGGGAGGAAGAAACTCAGGATAGAGAACTGTGCAGAGCCCACATCTAAAAGAAGTTTTTTGGTTGAGGAGAACCTCAGTATTGAAGAAATCCTAAAAAAAAAAAAAATTAGTATTCCGCAAGAAGAATATCTAAATCAATTGATTTTTGCCACGAAATAATGGAAGAATCTGAAAAAGCTGGGACGAAGTAGAAGATCACGTTTATCCAAAAAGTCATGGAACCACCTCTAAGTGTCGTGTTAAAGCTTCTTTATTCACTTAAGCTTTTTACCGTCGAAATAGAAGGATCTCCACCCCACTTTGACTGATTTGAAACCTGGTTTCTTTGTGGACGTCCGTAAGTTGTCTTGGAACCCATCTCGCACATGTTTTCTTGCACTGCATCTTATTGTGAATATCGTTGTGTACAGTCCCAGCACTCGCTTGTACTTCTTCAGCTATCAGTTCAACAGCAATGCGTCTGTTGCCCTGAATTTAAGCGTTATTGCGAGATTCGTGGGAGGAAGTTACTTCAACCGGTCGTCCACTTCGTTGCTCTTCATGGCCACTTTTAAACTGTTCTACCCATTTGTAAAAACGGTTTAAACAATTATTCCCGTACACTTTCAACATTTCTTCAGGATTTCACTATCTTTGACACCCTCTGCAACTGAAAAATCTAATCACTGAGCGTTGTTCTTCCGAGGTACAATGCTCGAGCGGACTCGCCATTGTTAACTGAATACATTGGAGGTTATGCTTACCAAATTCTCTCAAACAGTTGATGAGAAAATAATTACAAGGATGCCAACTTGACACACTGAAACTATTGTATTGATTAATAAACAAACTACAGCGATTTATCTCGTTACTTATTGAATGACCCTCATATATGAGCCTATCAATTTCGTTTAAAATTTCTTTAAACCTGTGACTTTAGATTTCAGTATTATTCAGGTTTAATCAAAGTGCTGTCAATTCAACTATAACGTAATTATATTTTACCTGCTTATGTGCAGAGAACCAATATTATATTACTTCTATGTAAAAAAAGGAAGTATTGCGAGTGTATGTAGTTATCGAATTTGAGATATTACCGGAAATACATGTTTTGAGATTCTTAATATCTCAAAAATCGAATAATCACCGGAAGCTCAAATTGGTGTGCTGTTTAGGTACTGCCATGAAAGTTTTTTTTTTTTTTTTTTTTTTTTTTTTTTTTTTTTTTTTTTTTTTTTTTAATCAAAACCCATCAACCGGAAGTGTGGCCTTCTTAAATGTTTTACACACGCAAGTGCAATTTATAGTTCTGCCACATAAGTTAATATACATTAGAAACTTTGGTGGAATTACAGATTTGAAGACAATTGGTAAACCGGAAGTACAACTTTAAAGATTAGGTTCAAGACATTCCTTAGTACATCAACTTAAAAGAATCACAGAACACATTATTCAAAACTTTGAGGACAGAAAATACACGGCAGCTGTCTTTCTAGACGTAGCAACCGCATTTGACACAGTTTGGCACTCTGGACTACTCTACAAACTTAGAAACACAAACGCACATGATTACATTACTCACATTATTGGATCCTTTCTACAAGACAGAACCTTCCAAGTAAGAGTTAACAGCACATACAGTACTAGACGACGAATTCTCGCTGGATTACCACAGGGGGCAATCATGAGTCCAATTCTTTTCTACCTCTACTGCTCTGACATACCTGAACCTCCTTCAACGACACTAGCCACATACCCAGTCGACACCATCCTAGAGCTTCTTCCAACACAGACTTAAACAGAAACATCACTGACTTACTGACGTCCTTAGGATACAATATCAAACTGGTTCCAGCGATGGAAACTAAAGCTAAACGTATCCAAAACTGAAGCAAAAATCTTCGCTATGCGACGGTTTCGGAATGAGAACCTTCGTATTCTGCATATCAACAACCAAGAAGTCCCTTGGAAACAAAAAAAAAACAAGGAGTGCGGTATCTCGGCGTAATCCCGGACACGGACTCAGGGGGTCACACATTAAACACTAAACTACAACAAGCATACACCCGACTGAAACAGCTCTACCCACTAATTAACAGAAACACACCACTCAAACACTCCCTCCTGCAACCACACTACTCTATAAAACGCTTCTCAGACCTCTCCTGACATATGCCTGCCCATTCTGGATGACAGCAAGCAACACACGTTTACAGACATTTCAGATCAAAGTTCTATGAACAGCACTAGTTTATCAGGAATACCCAAATATATAGAGAACTCGATATTGCAGACACACACATGACCAAATCAACAGACAGCTTCTTCTTAACACTTAAAATATTACCAAAAACATCACATTACCACATAGGCGAGCCTACCTCATCAAGAAGGCTGAAACCCCGACTTTATCAAGACCTGTAATTTAATTTTTTTTTTCTTTTTCTGTTTACAACTATGTGCAAAACTCTAGTGAGCTGTTCCATATATTTTGATTGTAAATAAAAAATAATAAAAAAAGATAAGGTTTATGAGGTAATTTTTTTTTTGGTGGGGAGGGGGGAGATTTTCTCGAAAACAAGTATATATCGATTTCCTGTCACATTTGTAAGAGGAAGTATTCTAATCGTGTCAAATTTTCGATATTGAGTTTTCAGCGGAAATATCCGTTTTGAGGTCCCCTGAGTCCAAAAAAGTGGTTTTTAGCAAATGGTCTGTGTGTGTCTGTGTGTTGTGTGTGTGTGTTGTGTGTGAACAGCATAGCTCAAAAAACGAAAAACCGTAGAAAGCTGAAACTTGATATTCCGTTTAGGTATCACCATGCGATCTGACTGTGCGTTATCTGTCAAAATTCCTCAACCGGAAGTACTACTTTACTAGTTGCTTTTTTTGACTTTTTTGCGTTTTTCTCAAAAATGGCTCCAACGATTTTTTTTAATCTTGGTACATCAACTACACATACAAGGAGCTACAACTTTTATTTAAAACATTTCTCTGGGAAAATTCATTTAAGGGTGTTTTTGGGGGAGGGGTGGGGTTAGATTTCCATCTAAAGTGCTATTTCAATTTATTAAACAATTCTGTCATCTAAATAGTGTTAATTAGAATTAAATATGTTGTTGAAATTCCAAGTTTCAAAAAAATCAGATAACCGGAAGTGAGTTGGTTTTAACATTTTATTAAATGATTTTTTTTTTTTTCACATTTTCGCGATTTTCTCAAAAATGGCGCCGACGATTTTCTTGAAACTTCACATATAAACTAAACATTCAAAGATCTACAACTTCTATATAAAACATTTCTCTGGGAAAATTCATTTAAGGGTACTTTTAAGAGAGGGGATAGGGTTACAGCTTCCTCTAAAGTGGCATCATACTTGATTATACAACTCAATCATCCAAATGAAATTAATTAGAAATAAATAGATGGCCAAAATTCCAAGTTTGAAGGAAATCAGTAAACCGGAAGTACGCTTTTACTGAATAGTTTCTTTCAGTTTTCGACAAATTTTTTTTTTCTGTAAAAACAAATTTATTGCCGATAATTTATGGCATTTAATTACTACAAATATTAGTTATTTGGTAACCATATTTTTTCTTACCTCCCTATTATTGGTATATAGAGGTATTATTCGTCACTCACTATGTCAATATTTATGTTATGGTAATTGGTTTTAAATTTGAAGTTTCATTTTATATAATATAATCGTATTAAATAGCAATAAAATTAAATCCATTTAATGTTTCATTTAAGATTTTTATTATTTTAATTGATATAAAATGAATTTTGCGTACGTAAAACCTATTTATATATAAAAAGTATGTCTCCAGAATATTCTACTAGTAAAAAATATTAACCTTTATCCAGTCCCACATTAATGCAATTTTATCATAAAGATAAGTGATAAAAAAAAAAAATAAATAAATAAATAAACTGCGTGACGGTGGCGCCCGCCCGTAGGTTCCCGCTTTAAAAAGCAGACCCCGTTATTCGGCCCGCAGCCGGGAATTAAATGCCACAATGTGGATAAAACCCGTTTAATTCTTCCAATATATCTATTTTTTTTTTCTAAATTTCTCCCTTCCAATGCATTTTATCCTTCTCTTCTTTAATATTTTGTTTCCATCATTATCTAAAAATAAAGAAAGAAATAAAAAAATAATAAAAAAAAAAAAAATTAAAGTTTAAAAATTGTTTTTCACCCATTTATTCGCCTCTCACTTTGTGTGTATGTGAACTTCCCACTCTGTACGCTTAGTCTGCCGTCTGTTTTAGCCAGTAATTGGCGCCTGGTGGCTTCCGCCCTTCTACTGCTTACATTGGAAAGTTGCACTATATAGTCATCCATTGACCAGGATACATTTACTTTTAGTAGCTATATATATATACATATTTACAGCTTGTAAATATATTATGTTTGTGGTGGCTTGTAGTTAATATAAATATTTTTTTTTTTTTTTAATTTTAACAAGTCCGCCGAACCTTGGTAGGTCCCCACTTTCACTTAGGCGCCAACACTGTCGATATACACATTGCTAAACTACATTACGTACATCAAGCCTTGCATATTATTTTCCTCAGCAAATAGTAGAATGTGTCTATTTTTTTGTTACTTTTTTTTTTTTTTTTTTTTTTTTTTTTTTACTTTCTGATTACTTCGCATATTAAAATTTTTAAAATTGAGTACAACTTAATTTTGAAAACAACATGTTTAAGAAGTCTCCCTTAATTTAAAAAAAAAAAAAAAAAAAAAAAAAAGATTGACTTTTATTAAGGTTTAATTTTTAGTTATTTCCATAGTACAGCGCTAAAATAAAATTCAGAAAAGTGCTTCAAATAATAAAAAAAAAATAAAAAAATCCAGTGTGAAACACTCACACAACTTTCTCTTACTCCAGTTCTCAAAATTATAGTTTGACAAATTTTATAGTTTGTGTAACAAAATTAATTCAAATACGACGGAAAACTGAAAAAAAAAAAAAACCGTTCAGTAAAAGCGTACTTCCGGTTAACTAATTTCTTTAAAACTTTGAATTTTGGCCATCTATTTATTTCAAATTAATTTTGTTTGGATGATTAGAATTATTATAATCAACTATGATAGCACTTTAAAGAAAAACATAACCCCACCCCTCCCATAAAAGTGCCATTAAATGAATTTTCCCCTAGAGTAATGTTTTAAATAAAAGTTGTAGCTCTTTGTATGTGTAGTTGATATACCAAGTTTAAAGAAAATCGTTGGAGCCATTTTTTGAGAAAATCGCAAAAAAGTAAAAAATAAAAAAATACAAGTAAAGTGGTACTTCCGGTTGAGAAATTTTGACAGATGACCCACTGTCTCAGATGCCATGGTGAGACCTAAACGGAATATCAAATTTCAACTTGCTACGGTTTTTGGTTTTTGAGTTATGCTGTTCACATACATACATACATACATACACACACACACACACACACACACACACAAAACACACCATTTGCTAAATACCACTTTTTTGGACTCAGGGGACCTCAAAACAGATATTTCCGGTGAAATCTCGATATCGAAAATTTGACAAGATTACAATACTACCTCTTACTAGGAGTAAGAGAAAGTAAGAATTGTGTGTGTGTGTGTGTGTGTGTGTGTGTGTGTGTGTGTGTTTTGTTAACTCAACTGAATTGTTTCAACTGAATATCATATAAACGAATAAATCGCAGTTGCGTCAAATTGGATATTCCCGTTTAGGTACTGTAGTGGAAGGACAAAATCGAAAAATAATAGTTTAAAGTTTCTGAATATTTTATAGTATTCAAAATTGTATTTTTGTTAATATTTTATAATTATCTTAATGCTGTGAATTTACCTTCAAAAAGAGTGTATTGTAAAGCCAGGTATATTAAATCTAGGTCATTGCTAATAGGGAAACAAAGGCACAAAATTTAATACAATGCGACTTGGCCAACTGCTTTGTTAGAGAGCATTCCTTAGAACAGTCAGACTTCAGCCTTCTAACAGGACAGACTAGTGCTACAAATCAAGGTGGAAACAACGAAACTATACTTCAGGAATCGCCCTCTTCAAATCAGTGCCAGTTATAAGTTAAAACATAAGAGTTTAGCATTTAATCTAGATTAATTAATTGATTTATACTTAATCGCTGTGATATTATAAAGCTATTTAAATTCAGTTAGAAAATATATTTATATCATAATCAGTGGTGCATTCTTGTTATATTCTTAATACTTCTATCTCTTAACCGTATTTGCATACAAGCCCTTTTCGCCAAGACGCTCACGCCACAAGCTACCTATACACAATCTCACCATAACATTACAGTACTACACTTTGCAATCTTACAAATAGTTTTGACAGGCAAAATCCCATCAACCAGATATGCAACTTTAATCAATGTTTTCTTTTTCTTCTTTCTGGTTTTCTCGATTTTCCTCAAAAACAGCTTGAACGAGCTTTCTCTTTAAACTTCATATACTTTCTTCTACACACATAAAAATGCCTATCACTTTTATTTGGAACATTTCTCCAGGAAAATTGAATTTTTCTAGTTTAAATTTTTTTTTTTTTTTTTCCTACGCGCCGTCATTAGCAACTTTGGGCATTTTGACGTCAGGCAACCCAGTATTTATTTGCCATACTAAACTGGCGCCACGTCTTGTTTGGATCTCTTACAGGACATTGTGGTTTAAGGAGATATTTCTATATAATGGGGCTCATGCCGGATCCATATTGTAGAGTCTGTGAGACAGAGGAGGTAAAAACACACATCCATCTTATGGCTGATTGCCTGAGTTGTGAGGAAATTAGGTTTATGATCCTTTGGTCGGAACATGGATGTCTGTGGAAGAGCTTAGGCTATTTCCCCTTAAGTTTATTGTCCGATTTATTTTCGCACTGCGGTGAATCTTAGATGGATTAGATCCGAGTCGGGATATTTGGTTCTAGACCCGGTTTTGTTATTGATTTTTCTTGGGGTAGCTATATGGGCCCAGTGAGGCTTTGGATAGCGTAGGGTTTTGGTCCCTCCCCACAGATAAATAATAATAAAACTGGCACGAGTCAATGGATGCGGAAGACATGACTTCCTGTTGGTATAGCGGGCCTCGCCTCTTCCAATTCTAATAAATGTGACTTTACAAGTAATCATGTCCTGTGGACAATCTGAATAAGGCTACCGCTTCGCTCCTCGGCAGGTCAAAGTGGGATCCGACCCATTCATACACCTGGCCCAGCATTTCACCAGCTTTCCTCCTTCACACATAGTGGAAGAATTATTTCTTTTTTTTTTTTTTTTTGAGCCACTGAAATTAACAGCCCTTTCTGAGGTTGCTCTTTGTTTGAGCCTTTCTTAGCAAGGCTGTCGGCTTGATCGTTTTCAAATATACCACAGTGTTCGGGTATCCACTAAAAAACTATATCGATGCCAGAGCCTCGTGCTTCGAATTTTATCAATTAGTTTATGGCAACTCCTAACGCTTTTTGTTGGGGTACTATAACCCGGATCCATAACGGCAAAGATCGCAGCTTGGCACGATGTTCTTTTCTCCACGCTTTCAATGCCAGCTCTATGGGGTAAATTTTTCTCTAAAGTATGATTCCATCATCTATGTATATAATACTGAATTATTTTAGAAGCATTGGTAGAATTCCAAATTTGAAGAAAATCAATTTTGACCTACTTTACAAGAGTTGGGGGGGGGGGATTTTCTCGAAAACCTGCTATGATATTTTCTGTAACATGAATATCAACTAAAAAAAAAAAAAAAAAACCTAACACCTTTTATTTGAAATATTCTTCTGTAAAAATTCATTTTAGGAGGTTTCTCAATTTAAATATAACCTTCTGCTACAATTTTTATGGCAACTTAACGTTTGTAAATATTTCAACTTTTAATATAAATTTTTAATTGAATTATATTAATTGGAATTAGAGAAAGTCATGTGAGTGAGGATTTATCACACAATATTTTTGTTTTTTTATTCTACTTATTTTTTTTTTTTTTAATACTTTATTAACAAGCGGGGGGGCGGGCATACACATATTGGAGAGCCAATGTGTTTCTTGTCTGTACATAAGACGCCAAACAAAAACTATTAATAGTAAACTGAACTACATGCTGTGCTGGGTACTCAATACAAGTACTCTTTTGCCTGCCCTATACGTCCGACTTCTAATATTGCATTACTTTAATATTATCCGATTGTTTTTTATTTTTTTTATTTTTTTCTTTCTTTGTTTTAATGCATTTATTTTAGATTTAAAATAATTCATAAATAGTTTTAACTATTCTATAGTATTTAAAATTAATGATTTCGTTAAATAGAGATAACAATAGATTAATTACTTTCTTAATTACTTTTAATTGCTAGAATGAAGTACTGAATTTTCGAAGCTGAATTTTTATCTGAACGAGAGAAAGAGAAACAAAAGAACAGTGTAACTCGGTTATAGTCTACAATGCCCTATGAGGAAACCCATAAGAACGCGGAATTTGTTCTTACTATGGCCGATGTAAACCCTACGATGTTTGGTTGGTTATAATTTCCTAAGCAGATCTTAGCCAGATCTTAAATCCTGGGAATGAGTTTCAGTGTTGAGACCTCCTTACTTCCTCCGCCTTCTAAAAAAGAGACTGGTCGCTGACCCCCACAAAAAAAAGGTTCAGGTATCCCAGAAGCGGGGATATAGCACCTATATTTGCCACAGCGTCAGCCATCTCATTTCCCTTCAATGTTCAATGTTGCCCTGGCGGCAACTTAACAATGGGTAACTTTAGTCCTGCCTAGGTCATTAAGTTTGCCTAGGCATTCCCAAACCAATTTAGAGTGTGGAAACAAGCGGGTTAACTGTATCACAAACAAAAACACTAGTCGTGAAAAAAAAAACACTTTTATTACTACTATAGAGAATACATATATTAATATTCTTGACTATATAGATACTGATGGAACTGTGGCCTGTGGCCCAATATCTTTATTCTTGCACCATCGCCACCATCGGGAAGTAGCATGTTTCGATTTGTGTGGTTTTCCTTGATGCGGAACCTTCCATGCGGATTGAGCTGGTACCGTCGCTGGGTCCTCTTGAGTGTGTACCACCCGCACAGTTGAAGCTCGGAGAAGCGGTGGGGCTCGCTGAGAGGTGTTTCCTGGCTTTTACATCCCGAAGGCGCCTAGTATTTGATGTAGTGGTACCTATTGACCATTAACAGATGGCGCCACAAGTGTGGTGGAACCAACTGACCGCTAACAGATGGCGCCACATAGAGCTGATAACAAAAGCGTTCAGTGCTCTCTCTAATGGCTGCCTGGCTATCGGAAAGGGATGATTTCTATATCTCCTATCGAGGTTGAATTGAACGTATCAACCAATTGCGTATATCTCCGGCTTGGAAGATGCTGGGAAATTTACCCATATTTATTTATTTATTTATTTATTTATTGCCTGTGTACATAATTACAATATAAAAGGCACGTCAAACATAAGAAAAACAATAACAGCTATATGCCACTAATACTAGAATAACGGACTTCGCACTGTGTATTAAAACTAACCTTATATTATATATTAAAACTTTCAGTCTTGTTTGAAATGTTCATCACTCCACTCTGCATTTATAAATTCTTTTATGTCATAAAAACAATTCCTCATCAAGAAACGGGTGATGGTTCGTTTGAAGTGATTCTCACTTAACCGTCTTACACCTAAGGGAATTTTATCAAATACTCTCGCCGACATGACACTGCAAAGTTGATTAGACATCACTAGTCGTTTGTAAGTTATGCATATATTATCTTTATTACGTAGATCGTGATTATGCTTATCACCTCTAGTTTCAATTGAAGACTCTTTTATCTTATACAGTGCTTGTTTCAAAATGAATACTGAGGGTAGCGTCATTATATTTAATTCTTTGAAGAGAAGCCTGCAGCTGACTCGAGCTCTCTTCTTCATCATTGTTCTAATAGCTCTCTTCTAAAGTTTAAATACAATGGAAGTTTCGGAGATTCCACCCTATAGCTCAATACCATATACCATTCTGGAGTGAAATAGACTATAGTAGGCAGTCTTTATAACTTCAGCAGGAACTTCTTCACGCAGTTTTCTCAATAAAAAAATTATTTTTGATAATTAGTTACTCAAGGTATGTACATGACTTTTCCAAGTAAGCCTGCAATCTATTGTGACACCCAGAAATGCTATAGTAAGCTATAGCGGAAATGCTATAGAAATGCATAGTTTCCGAGTGCCCAACCAGTTCCACCTCGAGGGTCTTGTACCATTTAATGGCATATTCTTTGATACTAGAGCGGATCCCTCGCTCTACACTTTCTCTTGGTACCCACCTTTAAAGAATAGTTCTTAGTGAAGCTGTATTTTTTTTTTTTAATCATACCATCCCTAGGGAGATTCCTAGTAAGGGAACTATCCGAAGATAGGGATGATTACTCCCTAACGTTCTGGCCCTTCACCTTTAGAGATCCTGAGGTGAGCTCCCTTAGATGCCTCTCCACCACAAGGTGCAGAGTGATAGATTGAAGATGACCACAATCCTAGCAATGGGACAAGTTCTGCTCCTGTCATGCATAAGCATATGAGCCGCTGTATTCTGTCAAGAGTTCTTTTGACAGACGTTACCTTGGTCTTCTTAAAAACCATATCACTGCGGTGCCGTTGGTGATAAAAAGTCTCTCACCATCATGGTATACATCCACCGTAGGATACTCGTAGGGCATTCCCAGGTCTTGCCCTCCATCATCCTACACACTATGAGAGTGCCAGTTGTGCTTATTCCATAGGAGTTTACTAGGAGGATGAGAAAGTTAAAAAAAAAAATTAAAATCTCATTTAAAATTTATCAAATTTCTCTCCAGCAGACGACGATTTTACCATGCCCCGTAGAATGTCAAGAATGTTATTTTTATATGAATGTCCATGTCAAATAAAGCATTATTATTATTATCAAATTTCTAATCAAAAGTCAACAATGAAAAAAACAATGTGCAAAATTTGTGAATGATATTAAAAACTCAATGGGTAAAATATAGTTCATTATTTTGAAGTACGTAATAAAAATAAAAAATAAAAATTCTGTTTGAGAGTTCAACAAAATATGAATTACTTTATTTTTCATTTTAATATAATTTCATTTTCAATAATCCTTAATGGTGGAAAAAACTCATTCATTTACTTTCATTTAAAAAAAAATCTGGTGTGAAACACTCACAGAACTTTCTCTTACTCCAGTTATCAAAATTATAATTGACAAATTTTATAGTCTGTGTACCAAATTAATTCAAATACGACGAAAACTGAAAAAAAAAAACCGTTCAGTAAAAGCGTACTTCCGGTTAACTAATTTTCTTGAAACTCTGAATTTTGGCCATCCATTTATTTCTAGTTAATTTTGTTTGGATGATAGAATTGTATAATCAACTATGATCGCACTTAAGAGAAAAACATAACCCCAACCCCTCCCTTAAAAATGCCCTTCAATGAACTTTTCCAGAGAAATTTTTTAAATAAAAGATGTAGACCTTTGCATGTTTAGTTTATATAAGAAGTTTCGGTATTTTTGAGAAAATCGCGAAAAAGTGAAAAAAAAAAATCATTTAGTAAAGTGGTAAAGTAAAAGCACTTCCGGTCATCCGATTTTTATCAAACTCGGAATTTCAACAACATATTTAATTCTAATTAACATTATTAGATGACAGAATTGTCTAATAAACTGAAATAAGCACTTTAGATGGAAACCTAACCCCACCCTCCCCATAGCCCCATAAGTGCCCTTAAATTCAATTCTCCCAGAGAAATGTTGCAAATAAAAGTTGTAGCACTTTGTATGTGTAGTTGATATCCAAGTTTGAAGAAAATCGTTGGAGTCATTTTTGAGAAAATCGCAAAAAAGTAAAAAAACCAATAAGTAAAGTGGTACTTCCGGTTGAGGAATTTTGACAGGTGACCCACTGTCTGATGCCATTGTGACACCTAGACGGAATATCAAGTTTCAACTTTCTACGGTTTTTCGTTTTTGAGCTATGCTGTTCACATACACACACACACACACATACAAACCATTTGCTAAAAACCACTTTTTTGTACTTAGGGGACCTCAAAACGGATATTTCCGGTGAAAACTCGATATCGAAAATTTGACACGATTACAATACTTCCTCTTACTAGGAGTAAGAGAAAGTGAAAAAAATAAAAAGATAATGATTTATGCATTTTTTTACATTTTTACTTTCTCTTACTCCTATTAAGTGGAAGTATTGTAATCGTGTCAAATTTTCGATATCAAGTTATCAACGGAAATATCCGTTTTTAAGGTCCCCTGAGTCCAAAAATGTCGTTTTTAGAAAATGGTATATGTGTGTATTTATGGGAAAAGCGCATATCTTAAAAACGAAAAACCTGTAGAAAGTTGAAACTTGATATTCCGTTTAGATATCACCACGGGATCTGACAATACGTTATTTGTCAAAATTCCTCAACCGGAAGTACCACTTTACTAGTTTTTCTTTTTGTTTTTTTTTACTTTTTTGCATTTTTCTCAAATATAGTTCCGAAGATTTTCTTCAAACATGGTATATCAACTACACATACAATGAGCTACTACTTTTATTTGAAACGTTTTTCCGGGATAATCATTCAAGAGCTGTTTTTGGGGGGGGGAGTGGTGGAGTTACGTCTTCTTTTAAACTGCTATTTCAGTTTAATACACAATTCTATCATCTAAATAATGTTAATTAGAATTAAATAAGTTGTTGAAATTCCGAGTTTGAAAAAAAAAAAACGGATAACCAACCGGAAATGTGTTTACTTCACCAATTTACTAAATAATTTTTTTCACTTTTTCGCAATTTTGTCAAAAAAATGTCTCCGACGATTTTCTTAAAAACTTCGTATATAAACTAAACATACAAAGATCTAGAACTTTTATTTGAAACATTTTTCTGGGAAAATTCATTTAAGGACAGTTTTAGAGGAGGAGTGGTGACATAGTTGGATTATACAATTCTATCATCCAAACAGAATTAATTAGAAATAAATAGAAAAGCCAAAATTCCGTGTTTCCAGGAAATTAGTAAACCGGAAGTGCGTTTTTTACTAAACAGTTTTCCACGAATTTCATTAAATTTCGTACACAAACTATAAAATTTGTCAATTATAATTTTGAGAACTGGTGTAAGAGAAAGTTGTGTGAGTGTTTCACACCAGATTTTTTTTAATTATCTGTTGAGTGAAATGATAAAATTGGACTACAAAATTAATAGCCGAAGTATTTTGTTGTTGACACTAATTAATTACCCGTTATTATAATTAAAAGAATTTTAATTTTTAATGATATATTTATATAAAAGATATAAAATCAACTTTATATATTTGATAATTATAATTGAGTGTAAATATTTCTTCTTTTTTCTTTTTTTGAAATTATATAAATGTCGTTCACCCGGTTTTTTTTTTTTTTTTATTCCTTGATTCTCTTATTCTTTGGTAAGAGAAGCAATTTTATCGTCAAAATTTTCAAAATCGCGGCTTTCTCTGGAAATATACGTTCTGAAATGTTTTTGACAAATGGTCTGTATGTCTTTGTTGTGTGTTTTCTTTCAACAAAATATCAACGATTTACTTTAATCTTAAAAATACTATTTGCACATATATATTAATGTATCATTTTTATTTGGAAAAAAACAAACAAATTCTGAACCCTATGGGGCTTTAAATTTCAAATATTATAGGTTTGTTCAATGTTGTTGGCATCCACTTCAGGATTTTTTTTTTATGTAGGGGGAAAATGCCTACGCACAAAGTGTGAGGAGAGTTGCACCCACTAAAACGTCCTGTCCCCCTCACAGGCACTTGTTTCAGATGAGAAAATGGGTTGTATAGATGAATAAACTAGAAGTGAAGTTGAACACTGTATAATATAGCAACACTGACTACCTGGACTTTACACTAAAATATATAAAATGGTAATGAGAGGTAAAGAGAAAGGTTGATGACGCCTTGTGACTGCTGTATGAACTCTGCTGCAAGACTGTCGGTAGACTCCCTCATATGGCTGACACAGCTGTATTTAAACAGTTTCTCCCACTCTAGTCTGGCGTAAACTAGTGAGTGAGACTCTCTCTCTCTCTCTCTCTCTCTCTATCTATCTATCTATCTATCTCTCTCTCTGCTTTGGATCCCTCTCTTCGGATCCCATTCAGAAGGAGAGGAAATGGGTTGTATAGATAAATAAGCTAGAATTATGGGTGAACCACTGTATAATTGAAAAGTAGCGCAAACTGCCTGGACTTTACACTAAAATATATAAAATGGTAGTGAGAGGTAAAGAGAAAGGTTGATGACGCTTTGTGACTGCTGTTATGAACTCCTGCTGTAAGACTGTCGGTAGACTCTCTTCTATAGCTGGCTGACACAGCTGTATCTGGGTCCCGTCTTCGGGAGATCGAGGTGCCTATTTATTTCCACAATCTTCATCCGAAAGACTGTCCATACCGTGGATCCAATGTAATCATTTCAACTATTATCTGTTTTGGGTAAATATATATCATGTACAACCGTCACCTCTATAAAGTAAAAAATATATTAATCAGAGACATTTTCCGTGGTAGCCTGCTTCGTTTTGTGGTCATCGACCGGTTTCGGGCGTTCGCCCATCTTCAGGATGCGTTTTTCAGAGTGTGCCAACACAGACTCGTACAGAGACTTAACCAGTTAGTGTGAAGCTAAGTCTCTGTACGAGTCTGTGTTGGCACACTGTCTGAAAAACGCATCCTGAAGATGGGCGAACGCCCGAAACCGGTCGATGACCACAAAACGAAGCAGGCTACCACGGAAAATGTCTCTGATGCTTTCCAGCTCTGCGGAACCAACCACCACAATAAAAAATATATTAAGTTTAAAGAAAATTCTGTCAGTTTCACAATGTAATTAACTGAAGTTAACACTAACTCGTGGCAATGTTTCACCCAGATTTATTAAACAAAAACAATTTTTCTCTAACAGTACTTATAATTAGGGAAAGGATTAGGGGTAGCGCACTGGACTCCCACGCGGTGGTTCCGGGTTCGAGTCCAGCTATGGTGCCCTTAGATTTTCTCATCCTAGGAGCCTCTACAACTCACTGACCGGTGATTTAAAGTGTTGTCTCTAACGAAAAAACACTGTCCGCGGAGGCCGGCTGTACACTGAGAAGGTTCCGGCTGGTTCAATGTTGACGCGCCTCAAATTTAAAAAAACAAACAACAAAATTGACTAATTCTGTAAAAACTATTTTTTGGAGGAAAGTATAACCTTACTCCTCCTCCTCCCAAAAACCGTTTTCTGCAATTTTTTAGCTTTTGAAATCTTTTATCTCACATTCCCACACACACACATTTATACAGACTATTTTGTTCGGTATTTAATTTAAATTTAAATTTGCCGCCAACAGCGTACAATAATTTCGGGGAGGGTATTATACTACCTTGATAAATTTACTAATTTATTAGACTGTGTCCTAAGTATAGAGGGGTGGGGTAACCTTTGCATTTTCTCCACTCTCAGTCAGTCGCCATTTTAAGCTCGAAGGAGTAAGTCGAAGACTCAAGAGTTACAGGCATGTAAGATTTATTTACTTAATCCTATTTCTCCTCTACCCTTGTTCCCGATATGGGCTAAGGACTCATGGGTGTTCCAATACATGGTAACCATGATTCTGCGTTTTAAAGTAAGCGCCATTCCTTTGGTTTATTGAAAGTGATAATAAAAATATTTGCTACCCATTTTAAAATTTAATTTATAACTATATTTATTTTTATTGATATAATTTTGATATTTTAATTTCCCATATATTATATTATTATATACAGTCCACTCAATATTTTCACTATTTTTAATTTTTGCTGTTTTCTATTAATCAGAGCCCACCCCGAGTTATTTCTCACATCATTATATATTATTAATTGTCTATCCTGTATTTACTGTACAGAGACGTTGAGAGATAATAGGGTGTGCTCACTAAAGTGCTCACTTTTATTTTATTTTATTTTATTTTTTTTTTATACCCAAGGAGAACTCAAAGTTAACATTATTTTCGTTGAGTCAAGTTCAAAAATTTGATAGTCATACTTATTTTTACGAAACTAGAAGAAAATAAAAAAAATAAAATAAAAATAACATCCCTTAAAAAGAATGAAATAACTTTTTTTTAGTTGGATAGTATTCAAAATAAATCTGGCAAAGTCTCTTAAAATAAAGTGTCCGAAACTAATTAATCATGAAAGGCAGGTTTATATATATATATATTTAAAGTGTACATGTCATCGGTCTTTTAGTTTGTATATCTTGTCCTAGGCAAGAAATCTCAGTGTTTTGAAGAGTATTGAGTACACTGACCTATGAGGGTCACGTATTTTTTTTCTCTTATTGCCGTAAGAGAAAGTATTGTGATTGTGTCAGTATTTTTTTATGTTAAATATACAAATGACTTTCTCTTAATGCAATTTACATAGTTATAATTAATATACTCTCTTCAAACTTATTAATTTTTATTCAATCTCTAGTAATGCCTTTTTGAGGGAACATGGCATTCCAGCATCATGGAGTCTCTCTTTAAAATCAGTTCTCTCAGAAAAGAAAAAAGTTTCCAATAAAAATGATAGGGCTAACAAGTTTAATGGATCCCAAAGGTATCTTTATGGTGAAAGTGGCAATCCCCTCCCTCCAAAAAACTAATTAAAGTTGCAATTCCGATGAACCGAATTTTGGCATCATATTTCATTGTAATTAATATTTATATTAGATGATAAAATGATTTTATAAACTTCTTATTTTCCTGGGTGGGTAATGTTTATATAAACTGGTCCTTTTTGTCGACTTAGCGGCTCTGGTTCTGTCCTGATCTATAGAGGTTATTATGAAATCACAAGGTTGTTACTTCATGGAAATATGTCACTTTATAGGATAACATAAACTCACTCTATCTTTCGAAACCTATTAGAAATTGTAATGGAATCGTTTGATGTGATTCCTGATGTAGTAGATGTCTTGAAGAGGGCTAAAGTTAGTTGAGAGAATTTGGGAAGTTAGTGCATCGAATTATTAATACGGATTTTATAAAAATAAACTTTATTTTAACAATAATTTTAACGTATAAATGGTAACTAATAAGTAGCAAAATACTTAGGAATAAATAGAAGATAAATAAGTAATAAATTAGAATGATAAAATAAACGAACTAAGATGCACTACTAAAAGATAATAAGTTTAAATGAAACATCTTCACCGGGGGGATGATGTAATGACATGGAAAGTCATACCAATGTCAAAGTGGTTCCAGCCAGCTGCTATCTTAGCAAAGGATGGTAGTAATAAAAGAGCAATTTATAACCAGCAGGCCGCCGTCTTCAAGACAATGCCGGCCAAACAAACAACAAAGCCCTTTTCAATACTTTACATCAAAGCAAGCACCGATAAGGTTGGCCTAAATAAGGTCAGCAAACTACGAAGGTCGCACACTAGGACAGATGTCTTGGTGTGAGTGTGGCCAACACCGATGTATAAACTCTATCATATACAACGAGAGATCATTATATCATATACGACTATACGAGCACGTCTATATACACGAGCAGCAGTTTACGCGTCTATACGCAGTTTGATTTAAACTTATTAACTTTGAGTAGTGCATCTTAGTTCGTTATTTTATCATTCTAATTTATCTTCTATTTATTCCTAAGTATTTTGCTAGTTATTAGTTACCATTTATACGTTAAAATTATTGTTAAAATACAGTTTATTTTTATAAAATACGTATTAATAACTCGATGCACTAACTTCCAAAATCTCTCAACTAACTTCCGCCCTCTTCAAGACATCTACTACATCAGGAAT